>PVJS01014542.1:0-40219 GCA_004027185.1 Glis glis
AGCAATGTAGTCCCAGGTTCTGACTGCACGTGGAGAGTCAGAGGAACCAGTAGCTGGTCGAACGGTCTAAGAGCTGGAGTCTTAGGATCGGAGCAACCACTAATTCAGTCCCAGTCCAAGACGTGAAGATCAGGAAGCTCTTCGGAGAAACGATGGTGGAGTTTCAGTTCCAAGAGCTGGAGGCCGAGAAGATCAAGAACCTCTTCCGAGAAAAGCAAAACCGGCGGCCGACGATCTCAGGCGAGAGCAGATGCGTTTTTCCTCGAGAGCAGATGCGTTTTTCCTCGGGAAGAGTCGCACTCACTCTAAGCGGCTTCTCCCTCTTTATCTAAGTCCGCACCTATCAGAATCCTGCTGCCTACATTCAGGGCAGGGCTTTCTCTTTAATCTGCTGTTACACACCCAAAATCACATAATCTTGGGTGTGTCATGATCAGGTCAAGTTGACAATTTAGATTAACTATCACACCAGCTCAGATAGTGGTGAATGTACAACCAGAAAACACTGAGAGTCTCTAAAGAGGGACAGGGCGGTGATAGGTTCACTGGAGGCACATGAATGGAAGGAATCAGCCTATGCATAAATGTCATACAAACTCTGACATGTCAATCTTTTGATGCAGCTACAAAGATGCCTGCTAGCATGGCTTCTAGAGGTCTTATTGTGTTCACTTCATTTTTTAATTTTTTCGAGACTTTTATTGGTACATTGTAATTATACATCATAATGAGATTCACAGTGGTATAAACATACATGCACAATGCACTTGGTCTGTTTACCTCTGGATCCTACCCTGCTCCACTCCCCTCTCCATACATATCATTGAGATGTATGTTGATAACTTCATATATATACAAATTATTATTTGAATTGTTTCCTCCATAAACTCTCCCCTTTCCTCTCTCCACCTTCCTTCCCCAATTCCATTCCACTATTCTACATGTCTCTCTCCTCATTTATCTGAAGTCCCTTTTGTTTCCAAATTTCTCTCTAGTTTTCACATATGAGAGAAAACATACAATCCTTCACTTTCTGAGGCTGGCTAATCTTACCTAGCATAATCTCCAATTCCATACATTTCTCTGCAAATGGCATAATTTTTTTCTTCTTTATGGCTGAGTAAAATTCCACTGTATATATATACCATTTTTTTATCTATTCATCTATAACACAGGTGGCAGACACCTGTGTTAGTTTCATAATTTGGCTATTTTGAATTGTGCTGCTATAAACATGGATGTGTATGTATTGCTATAATATCCTGACTTCAATTTCTTTGGAAAGATACATGGGGGTGCGATAGCTGGATCGTGTGGTGGTTCCATTTCCAGTCATCAGAAAAACCTTCACACCAATCTTCATAGCAGCTGTACTAATTTTCAATTCTACCAACAGTGTATAAAAGGTTCCTGTTTTCCCACATCCTCACCAGCATTTAATATTGTTTGCATTCCTGATGACTGTCATTCTAACTGGAGTTAGATAGAATCTCAGTATAGTTTTGATCTGCATTTCCTTGACTGCTGATGTTGTTGAACATTTTCTATATACTTATTAGCCATTTGTGTTTTTTTCTTTGAGAAGTCTCTATTCAATTCAATTGCCCATTTTTTTTTTATTGAGTTATTTGTTCCCTGAGTGTCAAGATCATGACTGATTAGCTACTGGAAAAAGGTTTTGGTATCAGCTCATTGGTAGATTAGAGTGTTCCCAGCCAGCAAAGGTAGAATTTGGAGCTCTGCAAAAAGAATAGAGCAATTATAATCTCATCAGGGCCAGATTAGAGACAACTGTCTTTTTTTTAAAAAGTATTTTTATTGGTGCATTATAGTCTCACATCATAATGTAGTTCATAGTGATAGTGACATACATGCACACAGCACTTGGTGAGCTTCCCCCCGGCTCCCTCCCCACTCCCCCTTTCCCATATATGATATTGAGGTTGGCATTGATATTCTCATGTATGTGCATACTGTCAATGGAAGCGTTTCCTTCATTAATTCTCCCTCTCCTCCCGCCACCCTCCCCAAGAACACCTCCAATGCTCCACTGGGGTTTCTACTCCATTATTTAAAGTTCCTCTGGTACCCTGATTACTCCCTAGCTTGCACATATGAGACAAAGCATATAATCCTTCACTTTCTGTGACTGGCTAATTTCACTTGACATAATGCTCTCTGGGTCCATCCATCCATCCGTTTTCTTGAAAATGACATAATTTTGTTCTTCTTTATTGCTGAGTAGAATTCCATTGTGTGTGTATCCCATAATTTTGTAATTCGTTCATCTGTTGACTGACAACTAGATTGTTTCCATAATTTGGCTATTGTGAATTGTACTGCTATAAACATGGATATGCATGTATTACTATGATATTCTGGTTTCAATCTCTTTGGAAAGATATCCAGGAGTGGTATAGCTTTCAGTGCCATCTTATAGCAATAACAAAATGAATTCATATATTTATATGTGTCCGTTCCAAGATGTCATTAGTCCTGTTATTTTTCCTCTGTCATAAGAAAGACAGGACATGGATAATGACAGTTGCTTAGTTCTGGATCCTGCAGTAAATAAGATATTGATTTTGTACTATTAATTTTTGGAAAAGATCCACTGATAATGTAAAAAATATTAAAACTCTATTCAAGGGTTACAGTATATGCACGAGTAATAAGTCTGAAAACAAGCCCAAATATAGGGATGAGTTCAATGAAACTACACAGCCACAACTTTCTTACATTTAATATGAATTAAGGATAAGCAAATATACTTACCCTTAATAAGTTAAGGATTTATATTGCAATTCATAGAGAAACTTTTCTAAAATAATATAAAGCTTCATGGATAAAATAACTAGAGATAAATTAAAATGGAATATTGAAGTTTGATTAACATCAAAGGAAAGGAGAAAAGGAGAAAACATTGATCAAAAAGAAGGCAGACACAAGAAATCTCATACTGGATGACTGCATATATATGAAGTCCTAGAAGAGAAAATACTCATTAATAGTGAAAAAGAAAATCATTAGATGCATTGCTCCTTGCAGGAATGAGGCAAGAGGAAAATTTCTGGGGATGATGAAAATGTTCTGTGTCCATATGAGTATGAGTTACATGGGCATATAGAGGGTGTCACACTCATCTAATTGTGTAATAGTAATAATACATTTCACTGAGTCGAAACTTAGCTAAAAAGGAAATTTTAAATAATATTGAACTTTAGTGAGTAGGCTCTAGTTTTGCAACAATATGAATTAACAATTTTGAAATATTATCTCTGCTGTCTAGACTTGAGCAAATATGAAAACATACTGAGGTTAATAAAATCCAAGTTTCTCACTATTGGGAGAGGTAATTATGAATATAAAAAGCCATATCATAGACTACAGATATACCACATAGATTCCCCCTTCAAGAAAACACTTGCTGTCCAAATATGACTAGCAGACAGACTCAGCTGCAGAAGGCCACTTTGCTTGGTGGTAGCAAACTGAAGAGGGACTGAGTGAAATGGGTGAATGAAGACCTGGTCGTCTTGGTCTGATGTAGGATGCCTCTGATAGTCACTATTTGCTTCAGTGGTCCTCTCTGGGTTGACTGGCATTGTTCTCCGAAGCATCATAGTTTGCCTTCTCCTTCTCTCAACTTGACTCTTTTCCTCTTCCTTTCACAAGTATTTTATATTTAAAAAAATATTTTGTAGGCCAGATCTAGTGGTGCAGCCCTATGATCTCAGTACTTGGGAGGCTGAGACAGGAGGATCTAAGGTTCAAGGCCAGCCTCAGCAACTTAGCAAAGACTTTATGGGTCATGTTGAGCATAGGTAAATAAATGAGGAAGAAGGTAATCTGTTAAAATGGAAGGACAATTTATAAGTATAGAAGAAATGACGGAAATTCATCAATGGATGCTAAAACTAGTAGGTTGAAAGTTTGATGAGGAACATGACATTTATACAGTCTCCAATTATTTCCCTTCTAGATATTAATTAATGAAAACCAGAATAGTAGTTTTTTTAGTGTGAAAAACCTAAGAAAAGTAGTTTTTTATAGGTAACTGTGCATTACCTCAACCAAGGGGTTAAAGTTGACATCTGTATACTGAATCTAACTGAAAGAAGCATGCATTATTTAATGTGATATACTGAGAAAAACATATCACTTCTTTGTTAGTTGCTCCAAAGTACATAATCTGAATCTAATTCTGTGGAATCATCAGATAAATTCAAATTGAGAGACATTCTACCAAACGACTGCCTGTCCTCTTCAAAAACACCGAGGCAAGGAAAGACTGAGAAAGTGTTTCCAGTTAAAGAAAAAGGAAGAAATATTATAACCAAATACAGTGCAAGAGAAAAGAGTCATAAAGAATTGATAAAATTTGATTAAGGACTACGGATTAGATATAATGTATCCATCTAAATTTCTTAATTTTGAAATTGCATGTAGTCCCTTTCCTTTAGGAAATATACTTAGAATTATTTAGGGCTAATGGGACACGATGTCCAGAAATAAACAATTAGGTACATATACATTCTCTCTTTTTATATGTATATACATATATAAAGAGAATGTAATGGAAAACATGTCAAAATGTATGACTGGTGAATTTCAAGGGGAAGAAGACTAACTTTAAGTGGAAGGGACTTGTAGATACCACCATGTTCATATTAAAATCATCTTCACCTGACAGAATGCAATGAGAACCAAGCATCATTCCTGTCATTTCCTTGCCAAAGATGAATATCCTTGCTCTAATCAAGAGGAGGCATCATACACACTCAAATGAAGAAACCATCTGAGCTGGGCGTGGTGGCGCACGCTTGTAATCCCAGTACTTTGGGAGGCGGAGACCGGAGGATCCGGGTTCGCGGCCAGCCTCAGCTCTCTCTCTCCCTGTCTCTCTGTCTCTCTCTCTCTCTACTTAGTGAGGCTTCGTGAGACCCGGTTTCAAAAATAAAGTATAAAAAAAAAATAGGGCCGGGGGCGTAGCGCAGAGGTAGAACGCCCCTGCGTTCAATCCCTGTACCGCAAAAAAAAACACAACGAAACCATCTATCAAATATTTTGATCAATAATCTACAAATGGATTCAGCTCAAGGTCATCATCAAGGAAAGAACAGCTGCTCAGTCTGAAGGAGACTAAGGGAATCTGCACTTACGCTCACAAAAGATTTTATGGAAGCCGGGAGTGGTGGTGCATGCGTGTAATCCCAGGATTTGGAAGGCTGAGACAGGGGGATTGCAGGCCCGCAGCCAGCCTCAGTAACTTGGTGAGACCCTGTTTCAAAATAAAAAAATAAAATAGGACTGGGAGTGCAGCTCAGAGGTAGAATGCCCCTGGGTTCAATCCCTAGTACCACAGTAAATAAATAAATGAATAGATTTTATGGGGACAATTGGAGAAACATGAGTGGGAAGAGTTTGATAATTACATGGTAATAATCTGTCATGTTTATTTCCTGATACTGATGGTTCTACTCAGCCATAAATAACAACAAAATTATGTTGTTTGCAGGAAAATGGATGAAACTAGAGGATATTAAGCTGAGTGTGATTAGTCAGTCACAAAAAATGAAAGTTCAGATGTTTTTCCTCATATGTGGAAGCTAGGGAGAAATTGGGATACAAAAAGGACTTTGGACAAAGGAGGAGAGACCCCAGTGGAGTGATGGAGGGGGCCTTAAGGGAGGGAGGCGGGAAGGGGGAGGGAGATTTGATGAAGGAAACACTTCAATGGACATGATATACATACACAAAATTATCAATGCCTATCTCAATGTCGCGCACGGGGACGGTGAGGGAAAAAGGTAGGAGCTAGGGGAGGTTCACTGAGTGCTGTGTGCATGCATGTCTCTTATCACTCTGAACTTCATCATCATGTATGATTACAATGCACCAATAAAAAATAAATTATTAAGGTTTTGTGAGGGACTACTTTGAAACTAAGTAAATGTCCTATTCTACACCAAACTTTTCATTCATTCTTGTGTTTAATTATTCATAAATATGTGGTGTCATGGTTTCCCATTTTATCCAATGAGTTATAATCTTCTACTATCATACATTTTAATGCTAATGTTAATTTTGACTTGACTAACGGAAGCCCATTCAAGCGAGCTTCTCTGAACTTTTGAGTCTGCAAGAAAAAGTAAATCTTTCTGTTTTATCATACCACTGGGAGAGAAGTTAGAAAGTTATTTAGTCAAATTCCAGGTTTCTAGTTGGGTGTGGTGGCACATGCCTGTAATCCCAGTATTGGAAGGCTGAGACAGGAAGATAGAGTACAGCCTCACAATGTAGCAAGACCATCAGCCATCTAGTGAAACCCTGTTTCAAAATAAAGCATACGCCAGGTGTGGCGGCTCACACCTGTAATCCCAGTACTTGGGAGGCTGAGACAGGAGAATCGCAGGCTTGCGGCCAGCCTCAGCAACTTAGTGAGACCCTCTGCAACTTAGGGAGACCCTGTTTCAAAATAAAAGAATAAAAAATAGGGCTGGGGGTGCAGCTCGGAGGTAGAATGCCCCTGGTTTGCATCCCCAGTACCACAAGAAAAAAACAAAAGAAAACAAAATAGGCCGGGGATGTAGCTCAGAGATAGAATGCCTCTGGGTTCAATCCCCAGTATCCCCCCCCACACACACACATTCTAGCTCCCTTATAGTGAGAAGGTCATTGTGCTTTAAGGGCTATGTACACAGGCCTGTCTTTGTTTCTGCTTCTTGTATTATTTATTTATTTATTTATTTATTTATTTATTTATTTATTTATTTATTTTTGGCAGTACCGGGGATTGAACCCAGGGGCATTCTACCTCCAAGCTCCACCCCCAGCCCTATTTTTTATTCTTTTATTTTGAAACAGGGTCTCATGAAGTTGCAGAGGCCTCACTAAGTAGCTGAGGCTGGCCGTGAACCCAGATCCTCCTGTCTCAGCCTCCCAAATACTGAGATTACAAGCGTGCACTACCACGCCCGGCTGCTTCTTGGTTTTAGATGCATGGAGCAGAAAAATGTTCATAGCCTTTTATTGCATGAAGAAAACGTAACATTCTTGGTGTTTTTTTTCCACTTTTGTGTAGGAGTGGCAAGCTGCCTAAGGCCTGTTCCTTCAGGAAAGACAGAAGGGTGTCTTCTTTCTTTGCGTGAAGAATATCAGGATGCGTCCCCTAGAAGCAAATCCAGGATATCTGCAAGGTAAGATTTTTCTCTCTTTGAGACCAGGATGGTCAATATGTGGCAACCAATTGCAAAACAATCAGGTGTTGTTTTTTTTTTCTTTTTACTGCTGATATCTGCAATCATAGTGGCAAAGAAAAAAGAAAGAAACTACAGAATATCCTCAGTAAATTCCTTTGTGTGCTAATGGACAGATATAGAAGGAAAAAAATCACATAGGAACCATTCCTGTTTTCCTGTTATAAGCCATTTATCTTTTCAAATTATAAAAGTGCTTCTAAATGGACCATATTAAGGGAAATCTCATTTCTAAAATTATTATCTCTCTCAAAACAATTTTCCTTTAAGTAGGGATTACTCTTGTTTTCAACATCAAATTTTAGTACTTTGAATTATAGTTGCCTATGTATATAGAAAATCAAGCTGAGTTCATAAATATGAAAAGTATATATTGTTTGAACAATGATAACCTTATGATGGAAAAATTATGATTACTGTCTTAAAGATCTCTATAGTACAGTGTTTTATAAGTAATGATCATCCATTTGTAATTTATGAAAATCTTGTTGTTGTTACTTGACTTAGGAAAGGAAAGTATTTGCATTGTCATGAAATTTCACGTTTGACTTACATTTGGAGATTCCATTCTTGTCACTCAAAGCAAGCCTAAGCATTTTCACCTTCCACCAAATTTGTAGCTTCCATTGTTTTTAAGTTCTTGAAAATTATTTCTTGTTCAAATGAGAACCTGAGTACCAAGTGCAGCCCTAATCACAGATAAGTGCATAGATTCTCCCCTGTCTTATTTGAGTAAATATGACATTTGAAAATAATATTCTCCCAAATAATACCTACAAAAGATTATGACTCTATTTTTATATTAATCACTAACAATGGAGAAATACAATAAGAGATTTTTATTAAAGTCACATTTCACAGGTCTTCTTGTTTTCAAAGCAGGTCAGGAAAGCTTTAATCCTGAGGTTAGGTTCTGTTTCATCAGAGAAAGGCATCTGTTGTCTCTGTGTAAGTTTGTGAACTTGTTGAGAAAAGGGACCTTTACCTCTTATATAGGACAAGAAATGAGGCAGGTGCTGAATAATAAACAGATGTATTGAATAACAAGGGTCTAGGAACTAAACTCTTCAGATTGCTTTTGTACTTTAAGGGGAATGTTTATTCTATAGACTATTACCTATAGAATAGATAAGGTATTATTACTGACCAGTGCTATAGATAAGGTATTATCACCAACCAGTGCTTTACCAAGCATGAAGGTTCATAGCTGTGATCTAACAGGCAGAGTCAGGTCCAAAGGTTGATCATTAGATAAATCATATGGCTGCAGAATGCATTATGTTCCAGAAAAAAAAATATCACATTCAGACTCTTTAGTACAATGCAGCTTCTCTGTATAGATACCTGAACATAGTACAGTAGAAGCAAAACAGGGCAAGTTTCTCAAAGGTCTCAGGGATTCATGCTACCAAACTCTAAAGACAGATGTATAGGTCATCCTACAGTGATTTTAAATTTTTAGTTTCACCCAACGAAAATTCTAAAAATGAAAATAGGTACACAAGTTACCATACAATGACCTCCTTATTTCTTGGATTTTTTTTTGAGATTCTAGAATTTCCTCCTTCGTTCTTGGATTGTTGTTTTCTTGAGAAAACAAGTTATGCAGTTATATATATATATACACATATATATGCACACACATGTATATGTATATAGATATAGATACATATAGATATACATACATATGTATGTACATACATATATAAATATAATTTTTATGACTACCCTAGTATGTTAGGCAGATTCCTTTTGGTAACAAAATATGGATAAACAGAATCAAAGAAAAAAACCCACAGAGGGAAGGTGCAAGCCAGAGCTCTTCAATAAACTTTCCTCAATTCCTGTGGAAATGGGAATTCAACCAGTTCTAGGTACTAATTTTTTTCCAGGTGTCTTTGTGTTAGAGAAATTACCCAGTTTGAGCTGATCAAATTTAAATTAGACTTATGGCTAAAGAAGTTATGATTTTTCCTTTCCCCCCCAAAATGCATTGTTAATAATTAACAAGTCTTTTGTAACATGGAAAAGACAATGCCACCACTTACCATGTTAACAATAGATTATATGGAAGGAGAAGTATTGAAGCAGGAAGAAAGGAGGCTAGCTGAGCCAACAAGATGTGCTTTTATTCAGGGTTGAAAAAAGATTTTGATTGGGCAATGACAATACGCTTGAAGAAAATATTTATATTCTAACCTTTAAACTAGGGTGGTTACATGAATTTTGATTTTATTACTCTTAATAGTGTTATTATACAAATTACGATATATATTGTATATATTTTTGTGGATATTATCAATGTCTTATTACTTTGTAAAGTGGATTTCATTGATAAGCTGAATGCTCAATCACTCTGAACTATATCGGTATTGGAATTCTTAAGATAATTGTTTGAAAGTCAATGAAGGAAATAAAAGATTCAGAATGAGCCCATCGGAAAGAGTCCATAAAAGAACATCAAATCTTGTCCTTTAACCCCAATTAATTCTCTTCACTCTTTTCCACTATGTGTAATTATGAAACTATTTCCTGACTTCCCTTGACTCTCTAATGGTTTCACTTTATGGACCTAATTGAATTTCTCCTCAACTCTAAAAGGTCAATAGCTGAGGTTTGAGACAATGTGTTTTCAAAAGTACAGATCATGGAAAAGAATTTTCTTTACAGTTTACTCCTCCTATACAGGAAGTAGGAGCGGTTCAAAAACTTGCTTCCGTCCTTATTCTCTCTGTATTGTGCTTTCGTATGTATTAGTTTTTCTAAGAGAGAGATATTAGGATGAGATTACGTTCAAATGAGCACACAGCCCTCACCTGAACTAAACCAAACCAATAGACAAATGACGGTCAGTTTATGTGTCGTCAGTGTTCAACGGGGCTTCTAATTCCAGTAAGTGTTGTTTGATCTAGGTAGTGCTCTATCAAAATAACACTGGGAATTTCCTTAACTCTGAAAAATTTGGATGCCAAAATTTAGTTCTTTTTGCATTCCTTATAATGTAAAAAAGGTAGCTCAAAGGAAATCTTCTCCATGGCAAAATCAAAAGATAGGCATAAGCCGGGCATGGTGGCTCATGCCTGTAATCCCAGTTACTTGGGAGGCTGAGACCAGAGGATCGCACATTTGAGGCTAGCAGTGCAGTAATTTAATGAGATCCTGATTCAAAATAAAAGATAAAATAGGGTTGGATGTGAAATTTAGAGATAGAGCATCCCTGGGCTCAATTCCTGGTACCACACACAAAAAAAAAGTTAGGCAAAGATATCTGGATGCCTTTTTTTTTCCCTAAGATTCCTAATGTTACATCAAAACTTTAGACTGCTTATTGCATGATACTTATAGTCTTGGCAGTAATTTGGAAAACTAAGACATACTTTAGCACAATACAGATGTGTTATTATATACAGTGCTTCAGAATTCTTTTCACCCATTTCTCATCGAAATTTATTTTCCAAAGTTGATTATTATTTTGATTCTTCCCGAGAATACTAAGAGCCACATGATGGTCTATGAATCTACACAGAATTGTCTTCATTCTCTCAGGGTCTTTTTTGGCTCTGAAAAAAAAACAACAAAAAACAGCCATAACAACAAAAAAAAACTCTGTGTCTTAATGAACACTCAGGCAACATTTCTTTTCATCTTAATAGTAGTCACTTTTCATCTTCATAGTAATCTCACCAAAATAAGTGTTGACCAAGTGACATCTTAATGGCTCATTTCTCCAAGGCAATATTTTATTTATACTTGCGTGCAAAACACAAACTCAAATTAGGCCTCAAATGATCTTAAGGCTTACTGAATTTTCTTCTCCAAAATGTAATAGAAGAGTCATAGAATAATCCAGTTGACTCTGGATTATTTGGCAATGAGAGTCTCACATCTCAGCACACCTATAACCATTGTGGAGAGAACAAAGAGCCTATTATGGAAAAACAAAATTTATTTTCTTTTTTAATGAAAGGACCTGATGACTTCACAAAAGGGTTTGAATGGAGCACCACTCCCACAGGTCTTTTTGTCTGGGAAGACGCCTGAGAGCAGAGGTCTCATGCGTTAGTTTTTTGTCACTATAACAAATACTTGAGATAATAAACTTCTGAAGGAAAAAGGTTTATTCTGACTCACAGTTTCAGAGGTTTTGGCAAAACTGGTTATCCATATTCAGAATAATGGAAATAAACCCCACTTTCTCACCCTGCACAGAGTCAATTCAAGATGGATCAAAGACTTAGAAATTAGACCAGAGACCTCGCAGCTACTTGAAGAGGTCATAGGACCAACACTCCAGCACATAGTCATAGGTAAAACCTTCCTCAACAAGACCCCAAAAGCACAAGAAATTAAAATGAGGATCAATACGTGGGATTGCATTAAACTGAAGAGCTTCTGTGCAGCAAAGGAAACTATCAAGAACCTCAACAGACAGCTGACAGAATGGGAGAAGATGTTTGCCAGCTACTCCTCTGATAGAGGACTCATATCTAGAATATACAGAGAACTCAAGAAACTCACCACCATAAAAACAAATAAGCCAATCAAAAAACAGGCAAGTGAACTAAATAGACAGTTCACAAAAGAAGAAATACAAATGGATAATAAATGTATGAAAAACTTTTCAACATCATTAGCTATCAGAGAGATGCAAATCAAAACTACCCTGAGATTTCACCTAACCCCAATTAAAATGGTAATCATTAAGAACACAAACAGCAACAAATGCTGGTGAGGATGTGGAGAAGTAGGAACTCTAATACCTTGTTGGTGGGATTGCAAATTAGTGAAACCACTTTAGAAAACTGTGTGGGGGATCCTCAGAAAAATGGGAATGAACCTATCATATGACCCAGCAATACCACTCCTGGGTATCTACCCAAAAGAATGGAAACCAAACTACCAGAGCAATGCATGCATATTTATATTTTATAGCTGCACAATTC
This sequence comes from Glis glis, assembly GCA_004027185.1. Classification (NCBI taxonomy): domain Eukaryota; kingdom Metazoa; phylum Chordata; class Mammalia; order Rodentia; family Gliridae; genus Glis; species Glis glis. The sequence continues at coordinate 12,203 of PVJS01014542.1, forward strand.
ACAATTGCCAAACTATAGAACCAGCCGAGATGTCCATCAACAGATGAATGGATTACAACACTATGGGATATGTTCACAATGGAATTTTACTCAGTCATAAACAAAAACAAACTTATGTCATTTGCAGGGAAATGGGTGGAACTGGAGAACATTATGCTAATTGAGATTAGTCAGTCACAAAAAGTGAAAAGTTGGATGTTTTCCCTAATACGTGGAAGCTAGGGAGAAAACAGGACATAGGAGGGAATCCAGACAAAAGAGGAGAAACCTTAGATGAATGAAGAAGGCGACTTCACTGACAGAGATGGGAGGGGAAAGAAGGAAACACCTCAATGGACATGAGGTGCATACACAAACTTATCAAAGTCAATCGCTATGCTGAGCATGGGAAGTAGGGAAGGGAATAGGGCAGGAACTGGGGGAGGGCTAAATAAGTACTGTGTGCATGTATGCCTCTACCACCCTGAACTTCTTCAAGATGTATCATTACAATTCACAAATAAAATAACTAAATTAATAAACTAAAGTAGGAGGAAAACCTTTACTTTCCCATAGCAATGTAGACGAGTTATTTTTTTGCGTGTGAAATTTCACTTTTCAATTATAGGTTTACTAAATTAAGAGGCTTGAAAAGCATAAAAACAATTATTAGTTTCTTAACACTTCAGATGACTAATGCGATGAGTCCAATTTACTGTAAAAAAAGAAACCTTATTTTTTAAAGAAAATTCTTTCCCTAATTGCCTAATAAATCCTGATTCACAAATAAAAAAAAAGAATACAATCAGCAATAAATGCTGGCGAGGATGTGTGGAAATAGGAACTCATGCACTGTTGTTAGGATTGTAAACTAGTACTACCACTGTGGAGGTAGAGATAAGTATGGAGGTTCCTATAAAGACTAGGAATGGAACCCCCATATAACCCAGTCATACTACACCTCAGTATCTTTCCAAAAATTTTTAGATTACTATAGTGATACATGCATAACTATGCTAAGAGCACAATTCACAGTAGCCAAATTATGAAACCAACCTAGGTGTCCCTGAACAGATGAATGGATAAAGAAAATGTTGAATTTTCTATGAAACGTTACTCATCCATAAAGAAGAACAAAATTTTGCCATTTGCAGGAAAATGGATGGAACTAAAGAATATTATGCTGAGATCAGTCAGGCCCAGAGAGTCAGGGATCATATGTTTTCTTTCATACGTGGAAGATAGAGAGAAAATAGGAAGCAAAAGGGACTTTAGATAAATGAGAAGAGACCTGTAGAATAATGAAAGGGGATTGGGGGAGGAAGGTGGGGAGGGGAAATGGGAGGATTGAGGAAGGGAATAGTTTAAATAATTTTATGTCCACATTTGAAGTTGTCACTACCAAACTCACTAACATGTACAAGGAGGGAGGTGTGGGAGGAGAGGGGAGTGGGGAGGGATGTGGAGGGAAATACACCACGCGATGTGTGCATGTATGAATATCTCACTTTGAATCTCACTAGGTGGTATAATTACAATGCACCAATGGAAACATATAAAAAAGAAAAAAAATGCATTCCAACCATGTCTGAGAGTGCCTGTAATGCCAAGCCTTCTGAAACAGAATGTATTGTATGTTTGTCTTTGAGTTTTTGAGATTTTGATAGTTGGGAATTGGGTCTCACGCAGCTTAATTTTCATTAAACGATTATGAATGATTTTGAATAGCATCTCATATGTTTGAGGCCATTTTATATCCCTTTATATTGTTTTTTGTGAATTGTTTGAATTTTGTTTCACTTAACTTCTTTATCAGTTTTCTGGTCATTTTCTCCTCGGTTTTTAAGAGTTTTTCTTTTTTAATCTGAGTTTTGTTGTTGCTGTTGTTCTTGTTGTTTGTTTGTCTTTGCGGTACTGGGGATTCAACCCAGAGGCATTCTATCTCTGAGTTACACTCCCAGCCCTATTTTATTTTTTTTTTTTTGAAGCAGGGTCTCGGTATGTTGCTGAAGCCATCCTTGAACCTGTGATCCTCTTGTCTCAGCCTCCCAACTATTGGGATTACAAGTATGCATCACCATGCCTGGCTTAATCTTAGCTTTGACAGCCCTTTATTGCTTTTTATGTTGCAACTATTTACTCTGAGTTTGTCATTTGCTTCTTTTTTATTTTGAGGTACTGGGGATTGAACCCAGGGGCATTCTTCCCCCAGCCCAATTTTTTATTCATTATTTTGAAACAGGGTCTCGCTAAGTTGCGGAGGGCCTCACTAAGTAGCTGAGGCTGGCCTTGAACCCAGATCCTCCTGTCTCAGCCTCCCTAGTACTGGGATTACAAGCGTGCACCACCACGCCCGGCTTGTCATTTGCTTCTGACTACTTATGTGAGTGTTTTTGCCATGCAGAAGTCTTTTAAAAGTGTAATTAAATTTAACAAACATTATTAATTTATATCCTGAACATCTAGTTAGCTTCTTTTATACTCATGCTTTTTCTCCTTTTTATGAGATTTCCTTTTTTGTTTTCAATTATATCGCTGGCCAATCTGGAGCTTATCCTTGAATGTGGTGTGAGGTATGGATCTATTTTTCATTTACATGTGACCGATGAGGTATCTGGGCACCATGTATTTAAAAGTTCATCTTTACCATAGTGGTGAAGCTGCTAGTTTTAACATATACTCACTTTCCATATTCTGGACTCCATTGGACTATCTCGTCATGTATCAATACCAAACATTTTTAAATTTAGAGACATTAGCATCTTTCTCAATATCCGTTTGAATTCCTTCTCTTATTCCTTTTCTTTTTTATGTTCATTTATTGGTGCATTGTAATTATACATTTTGATATATGTCAGGGTATGAACATCATACATGCACACATTGCTCATTTAGCCCTCCCTCCAATCCCACTCTATTCCCTCCCCCTTCCCTCCCTCTCATGCTCCGGATAGTGATTGAGTCTTATAGGTTTGTGTATGTACATCATGTGCTATAGTGTGTTTCCCTCCACCCCCCTCTCAACTCCCTCAGTTAGGTCACCTTCTTTGTCCATCTAAAGATTTCTTCTTCCCTTCTAAGTCCCATTCTAGTTTAGGGTTTCCTTTTTATTCCTACATGCTTATTTACCTTCATGGGATTTAGTATTAACTGTCTAACTGTATTAAAAACATTTACTTATATAAATGTATATTGAAGGTAATAAATGTATTTTTCTGGTCATTGCCTTAAAAATACCCAGTTAGTGGGTATTATACCAAAGGGATTGAAACTAGAAAACAACAGTAATATATGCATACCCATGTTCATAACAGCACAATTCACAGTGGCCAAATTATGGAACCAACCTAGATGTCCATCAACAGATGAATGGATTACAAAATTATGGGAAATGCACACAATGGAATTCTACTCAGCAATCAAGAAGAACAAAATAACAGCATTTGCAAGAAAATGGAAAGATCTGGAGAACATTATGTTAAGTGAGATTAGCCAATCACAAAAAAAGAAGGGACATATGTTTTCATTAATATGCGCAACCTAGGGAGTAGAGGGGACACAAAAGGGACTCCAATGACAACAGAGAACCCTCAGAGGTGCAAGGGAAGGGGTACAAGGGAAGGGGAAGGGCAAGAAAGAAGTGAATCTATGGAATTACTGTCATAAACAATGTGTACATATGAGATTATACCAACATCATTCTCAGTGCTACATGTGGGGGGGGGTAGGGGAGAGGGACACCAAGAGCTGTGTGCATGTATGCTAACACCAAACTGATACTCATTGTGATGTGAGTCTACAATGCACCAATAAAAACATATAAAAAAACACCCAGTTAGCCGGGCATGGTGATACATGTCTGTAAGCCCAGTACTTTGGAGGCTGAGACAAGAGGATTGAAGGTTCTGAGGCCAGCCTCAGTAATTTAACAAGACCCTCAGCAACTTAGCAAGACCCTGTTTTAAAATAAAAAATAACTGGGCATGATGGCTCATGCCTGTAATCCCAGTACTTGGTAGCCAGAGACAAAAGGAAGGTAGGTTTGAGGCCACCTTCGGCAACTTAGCAAGGCCCTCAGCAACTTAGCAAGACCATGTTTCAAAATAAAAAATAAAAAGGACTGGGGGTATAGCTGGGAGGTAGAATGGCCGTTGGTCAAATCTTTAATATCACTAAATAAATGCATACATACATACATACATAGTGATTGTCAGGGTAGAGGTAGAGGAACAGGAAAGGCCTTTGTGGTTGAAAAGGGGCAGCACAGGGATCCTTGCAATGGAACTATTCTGTATCTTCACTGTGGTGATAGGCACATAAATCTACACAAATGCTAAAATCTATACCTGTGACAAAATTATTCTAGTTATTTTATTTTTCAGGGTATGTAATACTTATATCTTGTCCTCCCAATCTTGCCACAATTTTTGTTTTAGTTCTCACAATTGAGTCCATTGAACATATTAATTCTTTAGCTATAGTTTTCCTCTTATCTATTTATTTAATACAACTCATCCCCTTGTTGGTATCTCAATAAGAGTTCACAGTAAAATATTCCCTCAATTCATGCATTTTTGAAAGACTTCATCCTTTTATAGGAGTTTTAGATTCCCAGAAAAATTCAGAGGGAGATGTAGAGATTTCTGATCTGCCCTCTGCCCCCACATATCGGTCGCCTCCCCCATTATCAATATCTAGCAACACAATAGTAAATTTATTGCAACCAATGAACCTACAGAGATTCATTCTAATTGCCAAAAGTCCTGCAACAGGCCAAGTTGGTCAATAGTATTGTCTTTTATTTATATGCGTGGGTTGGTTTGCTCACACTTTCTTTAGAACTTTTTCATCATGCTTTTGGTAAAATCTGCCAGCAATTTTTTTTGAATGCTATTGTCAGGTTTTGGTGTTACAGTTAAGTTGGCCTTAACAGTTAAGTGTTAGATGACTTGGAAGTGTTGCCTTTTAATTTATCCTTTGGAAGGTCAATGTCATATCTTTTTAAATATTTGGAAAAAATAAGCTAGTGAAGTTATTGTGACTAGAATATTCTTTCTTGGATGAATCTTAGAGTATTCACTACAAACAGTAAGCTACAGAAGGCTGCATAAAATACATTATCTGTGTAAGGCTCAATACTAGCACAGAGAAGCAATGCATGTTCAGGACTAGATAATGTGGTAAAACTTTGCCTACATCTTAAAAGGGAAATATTTAAAAAATCAAGGTTATATTTACATTGGAGGTAGTGCTGAGGGATAGAAAAGAATACCCAAGAAGATGCAATATTCTAGTTATTAAATTATTCAAGGGTTCTTTTAACTATTAGCTTCATATCATGCATGTGTTATACATATTCTTTGGTATTTTTAAAATATTACATAGTAAATATTTGACTAAGTACTAATAGGAAATATTTGCCTCATTTTAAATGATTGAGAAATCTGTTTTTTTGTGTGTGTGTGTGGTACCGGGGATTGAACCCAGGGGCGTTCTACCTCCGCGCTACACCCCCGGCCCTATTTTTTATACTTTATTTTGAAACCGGGTCTCTCGAAGTTGCAGAGGGCCTCACTAAGTAGAGAGAGAGAGAGAGAGAGAGAGAGAGAGAGAGAGAGAGCTGAGGCTGGCCACGAACCCGGATCCTCCGGTCTCTGCCTCCCAAAGTACTGGGATTACAAGCGTGTGCCACCACGCCCGGCAAGAATTCTGTTTTTAAAAACCAAAATTATAATTTTTTTTCAAGAATTGACTATGCTTCCAGGCATGGTGGTGCACACCTCTAATGCCAGTACTTGGGAGGCTTAGACCTGAGGATCGCAGGTTCCAGACCAGCCTCAGCAATGTAGCGAGACTCTCAACAACCTGGTGAAACCCTGTTTCAAAACAAAAAATAAAAAGGGATGGAGGTAGAATGCCCCTGGGTTCAATCCCCAGTAACACACATACACACACACACACACACACACACACACACACACCTGGCTATGATAAAACTTCTGTCTATCAGATGGAATCAAACCTCTAAGTGGACATTCTATTCAGACAGAAAAATAAAACACATTATATTTTTACATATTTGGCTTATTTTTGTCTGAAATTTTCATATTTGCTACACATGTATAGTAAGCATTTAGTGAATGTTTATTTCGTGAATAAGGACATCACAAATCCCAGCATATTAGGTGAAAAATAGTGGGTTTAGATGACGGTTAAACAACCCCTAACCTGCAGGAAGACGGATTTTAATTAAAAAGGAGAAATGTGAACACTTTTGCTGCAGGGACAGAAATTAATCTTATGCAAGTCAGTGAAAGCTTTAAAACGCCCTTGCAATGAGCAAAGTAAGGTCTTTGAAATACCTTGGGAGACCAGCTCATCTGGCAGTGAGAAAATTAGAATAACGCTAGGCACCAAATGTTGCCTAGTGACTTATTAAGCATTTTCCTCTTGATCTACACAACTAGCCAAACACTAAAGTCCCTCATGGAACTTTGCCCAGCTTCCTAAAATTACAACTGATAGATAGCCACGAGAAAAATAAGACTATAGATATAACAGCATTAAAACAAGGGTTGATAAATTGTGCCCTCACTTGCAAAATGGGGACAAATGGCTAACATTTTTAAATGTATTATTTACATAAGTATCTCTGAAATGATGAATTATATTACTGAACTCCTGGAAAGGAAAAGTAATGGTATAAATAATCAATATATGCAATGCTAGTGGTAACCTGCAAGGAGATAAAATATTGAAATAAACAACAACGTGAGTAAACCACAGGAAGACAGAGGCTTGAAGGGCTGTTTTTTATATTTGTGGATCCATAGGAAAAAATTATCAAAACTGTGACTAAAATAAATAATTTTCAGGGTTTTATTCATCCATTTTAGGAACTAAAAATAACTCAAATTATAGAACAGGAGTTTGTATTATAACTGGCCTGCGTGTGGAATGTCATGTTTACTATCGACTTTCCTACTTAGTAGGCTGTCTTTGGAAAAAAATCTTCAATTTCAATTTATAATTTTCTGTAGGATAGGAGAACATTTCTGCTCTTCTTCAAAGAATAATATTCAATGGAACAAGTGGTCAATGAGTATATGAAAAAATGCTAAATATTGAGCGAGTTATAGTGGCGCATGCCTGTAATCCCAGTGTTTGGGAGGCTGAGAGACAGGAGGATCACAGTTTTGGGGCCAGCCTCAGCAAATTAATGAGACCCGGTTTCAAAATAAAATATATAAAAAATGGTCTGGGAATATAGTGCAGAGGTAGAGTGCCCCTGGGATCAATCCTTAGTACCAAAAAATAAAAGCTCAATGTCATCAGGAAAATCAAATCAAAACTATAATTAGATACTATCTCACCCCAGTTAGAATGGCTATTATCAAAAATGTAAAAAATAACAAATGCTGGTAAGGATGTGAAAAGTAAGAACTCTCATACACAGTTGGTGAGAGTGTAAATTAGTACAATCATGATGAAGAAAAATATGGAGTTTCCTCAATAATCTAAAAGTAACGTAACATATGATCTAGCTATTCTACTTCTGGTTGTATATCCAAAGGAAATGTAGTCAGCAGACCTAAAAGGTTGTATGTTTCTTCTAGGTTTTCTATTTTGTTAGAGTATAGTTTTTCAAAGTAGTTTCTGATGATCCTCTGTATTTCTGCACTGTCTGTGATAATATCACCTTTTTCATCTTTTATTTTAGTAATTTGGGTTGATTCTCTCTTTCTTTTGGTTAGGTTGGCTAATGGTTTATCTATCTTGTTTTTTTTTTTAGAAACCAGCTTTTGGTTTTCTTGATTTTTGTATTTTTGTTGTTGTTGTTCTCTATTTCATTGATTTCTGCTCTGATTTTAATAATTTCCTGTCTTCTACTGGCTTTGGGGTTAGAGTCTTCCTGCTTTTCAAGGGCTTTGAGGTGTGTCATTAGGTTATCTATTTGGTGATCTTCTGTTCTTCTTATGTGAGCACTCAGTACTATTAATTTTCCTCTTATTACTGCCTTAAAAGTGTCCCAGAGATTTTGATATGTTGTATCTCTATTTTCATTTGTTTTCAGGAATTTCTTAATTTCTCCCCTTATTTCTTCTATGACCCATTCCTCATTCAGCATTGTTGTGTTCAGTCTCCATGTATTTATGAAGTTTCTCTGGGTCTTCTTATAGTTGATTTCTAGTTTCATTCCATTATGATCTGAAAAGATGCAGGGGGTTATGTCACATTTTTTGAATTTGCTAGTGCTTGCTTTGTGACTCAGGATATGGTCTATTTTGGAGAAGGTTCTGTGAGCAGCTAAAAAGAATGTGAATTCAGCTGTAGTTGGGTGGAATATTCTGTATGTGCCTAGTAGGTCCATTTGGTTTATGGTGTTCCTTAGGTCTGAGGCATCTTTACTGACCTCTTGTCTAGAAGATCAATCTAGTGGTGTGAGAGGGGTGTTGAAGTCTCCCAATATTATTGTACTGGGATCTATGTGTGACTTAATATCATGAAAAGTTTGTTTTATAAAAGTGGTTGCATCTATATTCGGAGCATAAATGTTGACTATCATTATTTCCTCTTCTTGGATTGTTCCTTTTACCAGTACAAAATGACCTGTTTTGTCTCTTCTGATAAGTTTAGGCTTGAAGTCTATTTTTTCTGATATGAGAGTTGCTACTTCTGCTTGTCTTCCAGTTCCCTTAGCGTGGATTACCTTGCTCCAGCCCTTCACCTTTAGTTTGTTTCTTTACCTGTAAGGTGTGTTTCTTGCAGACACCATATAGATGGATTGTGATTTTTAATCCATTTTGCCACCTCATGTCATTTGATTGTGGAGTTGGTTGGTATTTGTTATTAAAATATACTGTCTATGCCCATGTCAAAGGGCCCTATATGACATATTAAAAATGTTAAGAATTGTTCACCATCATTTCTGATATGCTGTTATTGAATCATGCTTAGTATGATACTTTGCCTTAGAACATAAAATATTTAGGGTTAATAATATAGTGTTAATAATATAGTAGCCACATCCTCAGACACAGACTTTAATAAGTGGTGGCACTTGTCCCTTTTCTGTCTTTATCACTTCATACCTTTCTACGAGCAGACTTATGTAAAGTACCCAATTGTTTATGTCAAGCAGAAAACTGGTTATTACTCGTTATTTTAACATGAATTCCAGTGCCCTTCTATAAAATGTATAAATCAAGTCTGAACACCATTCCGTATAGTCCATATACTGCAGAGAATCTTTCTGTTCAGAACTTTATCAAACCAGTCTACCATAGTCTCCTCCCCATGCTCTGTGGTTTCAGTTAATGGTGGTCAGCTACAGTCTGAAAATATTAAATGGAAAATTGTAGAAGTAGCCCATAACTTTTACATTGAAAAAGCCTTCAGAGTAGCATGGGCAATTTGGGCCATACCAAACTGCCAATAGATATGATACCGGTGACCTTTGCTACTGAGCAGCTTAGCTCATAAGCTAATAAAGGCAAGTAGCTCCAGAATATTGCTGAAAACTCTGACCTCTTAATAAGTGGTGTGTCATTAGGTTATTTATTTGGTGATCCAACAAATGAAGCACCTGAGCCTGGCTGTCGCTGTAAGAATTTTTCTGTAGAAAAATTCCAGCCTAACTTTGTGTGACCAGCTCACTAGATTTTTCCCTTGGTTCTTGGTTTGAAATGTAGTAGCCTGCTGTAATTAGAGCCTTGAATTCATGGCTAATTGCTCCTTCCAACCTTGGTCCACTCTCTCCTGGCTTGCAATCTTCCCTGAAGTGGCTTATCCTAAACTAAGTGGCTATCCTATCTATTGAGAGAAGACTCTTCAATAGATGGACTCTTCAATGTCCTTTGCCTTTGTGCTGGGGCAGAGGCGTGGCAGCAGAGGCCATGTATCCTATATTCTGGACTTTCTTTTCAAGGGCACTTGTGTATCTAACGTAATTGGAAGTCAGAGATCATGCCTCCTGTAGGAGCGGGGCGGAGGTTTTGTTTACTACCCAGTAAAATGAAAATAATGTCTTCCTCTGAGAAAAGGGTAGTGTAGATTTACTTGCAGTCCTTTATAAAATATCTAGATCCTCTAAGGGTGGAATTCCTCAGTGGACATCAACCCACAGTGTGCACAGCATCTACCTGGGCTGCTCCTCAGCACTCCCGTGGGACCTGGAAAGGAGGGAAACAGAGACAGACATGAAGCTCAAGTTGCCTGCGGTGCGGCGAATAATAAGGCCCTTTGCTTCTGACCAAGGAGTCTTGTATTTTCTTCCAGCACCTATGAGACTTTTGCAGGCTAACATGTCAGCTTGCAAATAGGGAAAAATCTCAGACCCTTCAGAGTATTTCATAGTGTCAACAATGTCTGCATCCTAGAGGCCTTCCTCACCGTGCATCGCACCATTGAATGGTGTGAGTTCCAGCTCTCTCGGATCAGTCTACTACCCCTCAAGGGATCTGTGATGTTACCAAGTCCCACTCAAGGCAGCCCCTCCTTCTGGTCCATTGAGTTACTTCACTTACACTCTTCCAATTTCAGCCATAATCAGATGAATTCCTTTCTCTCTGCTGATTAGCAAGTTAAATTAAAATGACCTTATATTGTGCACATCCCCTCCTAGTTGACATATGGCCAAAGTAGTGTGTTTTATGCAGGGATGTCTTCAAACATGTGAAATGTGAATGCTAGACCAGAAGAAAGTGGCTTTTTTTTTCTTTGTTAGCTGTATTACCCATTATAAACTGGCATGGTGAATCAGTAAATGTTAAAAATAAAATTTTCTGAAACCGGCGGATCCGGGTTCGCTGCCAGCCTCAGCTACTTAGTGAGGCCCTCCGCAACTTAGTGAGACCTTGTTTCAAAATAAAGAATAAAAAATAGGGCTGGGGGTGTAGCCCGGAGGTAGAATGCCCCTGGGTTCAATCCCTGGTACCGCAAAAAAAAAATTAATAAAGTTTTCATCATTAACAATTTTATTGTAAAACATATTATATAAAATCTGTCCTTTAAAATTTTTAAGTGTAAAGTACATTTCTGTTAAGTATATGCATTTGGTTTTACAGCAGATCTCTTGAACTTATTATTTTGTATTACTAAAGTACTCACTGAACAGATCTTCTATTTTCCCCTCTCCACAGATCTTATCAGCCACCTTTCTGCTTTCTGCTTCTGTGAGTTGCACTACTTTAGATATCTCATAAAAGTGGAATCATGCAGTATTTGTCCTTCTGTGCCTAGCTCATTTTACTTAGCATTGAAAAGTTCACCCATATTGTAGTATATGATAGGATTTCCTTTCTTTATGGAAATATAAGATATATATATATATATATATATATATATATATATACTTAGAAGTTGAATTGCTGGATCATATGGTAGTTCTAACAATTAATTACTAAGTAAGCAATAAATATATTTTCAATTTAACTAAAAATATAGTAAGTTAATGTTCTCATTTCTAGATTTCTAATCAAAATTTCCTGAACCTGTAAACTCCCATGAATTTTTGTTATAATTAAGTGAAGCATGGCTGGGTATTATTTTTAGGAGAGGTCCAATTCTGTCCTTGCCTAGACAGTGTCACACCAACTGTGCAGCTGCAGGAAGACTTCCCTTTACAATTTCTCCTGTGCTTCATATTCGTCCAATTGCAAAGTATTCAGTAAGTTTGAGACCTCTTTACCCCCTGAGAATTTTTTACCTAACCTTTCAGCTGAAACATTTATTCCATGTTAAGTCACCCACTAATATAGTGAATTGGAAAACCATAACTAAAACTCGTACCTTTTCCTGCAATTAGACTATGAATTTGCTATTCCCAATAAAAAGTTGATTGCCTGTGACAGAACTCTAGCATCTATTATAATTGGGTTGAACGGAATGATCAGTGTCATTGGTGCATATAATTTCTGTATCTCAAATAAATTTGTGATCTCTGGTCCTTCTCTCAGTAAATGTCCATGCATTATGCATTAGGTATATGGTTGGAGTTTGGAGTGTCCATGCACTATGCATTATGGTTGGAGTTTGGAGTGTCCATGCACTATGCATTATGGTTGGAGTTTGGAGTGTCCATGCACTATGCATTATGGTTGGAGTTTGGAGTGTCCATGCACTATGCATTATGGTTGGAGTTTGGAGTGTCCATGCACTATGCATTATGGTTGGGATATGGAGTGTCTCCCAGAAAAGCTCATGTTTTGACAACGCAGCAAGGTTGAGAGGTGAGACCTGGTTGGAGGAGGTGGGTCACTGGGGACATGGCATTATCAACTATATATATGCTACTGGCTACTTTCCGTCTCTTCTCTCTCTTTCTCTCTGCTGGTGGCCACCATCACTGAGAGCGGGCTTTTCTCTGCCCTATACCCTGCCATCAGAGTTTTTGCCTTGGAGCCAGATGACCATGGACTGAAACTCTAAATCTGTGAGCCAAATTAACTTTTCCTCTCCTAAGTTGTGCTTGTCAGATATTTTGGTCACAGGGAAAAGCTGACTAAAACACTATGTCTATTTACTGTTGCTATAGGTCTTGGAAATGTTCTTTCTCAAATTTTGCCCATACTTATATGGTAGACATTTCACTGATTATTACTTTTTTCATGTGGCTTCAAATGTTCTGGTTTAAAATTTTTATTTTAGTCAGTGAGACTACTTGCTCAAAGCATCACATAATAGTCAATTCACTTGCAAAATCTCTTAGGCAATTAAGGGGAACAGGATGTGTGTGTTTCTGGGTGCCAGAAAGATGGGTTCACAGGTTCTATCAGTAGGGTGGATAAGGTCACTGATAATTATATACTCTATTCATGGCCCATTTTACTGGGCTTCATAAGCATATCTGGTAACTATTATGCCCCTATCAGTCATCTTTATTCTTTTTAACTCTTCCCGGAGTTATCACATCTGTCACAAATATTAATGTAGTATAACTGGCAATAAGCACCATGATGCATTTGATGTTTGAGAAATAATGAAATGTCACTTCCATTATAGTACAATGTGGCATTTAATGGAGCTATGCAGACTTATTTGCATTACTATTCCACTGTAATGATGTTGCTTGCAGTCACAGCTGACAAAAATATCACCAAATGTTAATTCAGATGAACTTTAAAAGCAACCACATGGGGACTGACCTAAAATAAAAGTGTCTGGTCTTTGCCTTGAAAAGAGCCTACCCTTAAGGGTATCATCAAGGTTTATCCTAACTGCTCTGGCTTCATACTTGGAAAGCTGTATAAGAGAAAGAGATAGAGAAAGAGTATGGGGCACACACATGCACATGCCGACAAAGCTAATTATTTGCTTTAAATTGAAGATATGGCCATGACCCTTATTAGTCAGTACAAGTCTGTGAAACCAGAGTACTGACTGAAATGTTAGACTAATGTATAGAAGATACTCGCAGAGCCTAGGCTTTGTTTGCAACAATTTTTAATTTTCAAATTAAAGCTTCTCCAAAACCTCCTCAAACATATGAGTCAGCAGACACCTTTAAATGTAAAGGACAAGGCTGAGGAGCAACGCCAGTAAGGTGGTAGAGAAGGAGATGCCAGCACGGGTCCCACAAAAAAATAAAAATAAAAATTAGCTATCCATAAATAATAATAGCTCTAGGAGAGTTTAGGGGTACAGTTAAGAAGCTATAGCAACATAGTGGTTAGAAAAAAAAGAAGAACCCCCATAAAAAATGGGAAGAACAACTTTCGTCTTTTATACTTACATTGGTGCATTGCAATTATACATGATAGTGAGGTTCCAGGTGATACAAACATACAGGCGCAGCAATTGGTGTGTTTCCCCTCCCCCACCCCCATACATGGGGGAGGTGAGATTACTAGCGATACCTTCATATATGGACATCGCATTATTTGAATTGTTTCCTTCATCAATTCTCCTTTATCCCCTCCCCACCTCCCTCCATCAACCCCCTTCCACTATTCTACTGGTCTCTCTCCTCACTTATCTAAAGTCTCTTTTGTTTCCTATTTCTCTCTAGCTTCCACAGATGAGGAAAAACATATGATCCTTAATTTTTGAGACTGACTGATCTTGCTTAGCATAATATTTTCTAGTTCCATCCATTTTTCTTCAAGTGACAAAATTTTGTTCTTCTTTATGGCTTAGTCGAATTCCATTCTGTGTATATATATCACGTTTTCTTTATCCACTCATCTGTTGACATACATCTAGGTTGGTTCCATAATTTAGCTACTGTGAATTGTGCTGCTATACACATGGATATGAATGTACCACTATTGTATTCTGACCTTAATTCTTTTGGAAAGATACCAAAGAATGGTATAACACTCTAAAAAAAAAACAATCCAATCAAAAACTCAAAAACTTGGCAATTGAACTGAATAGACACTTCTTAAAATAAAAAGTACAAATGGCCAATAATTATATGAAAAAATGGTAAACATCATTAGCAATTAGGAAAATGCAATTCAAAAATCCACTGAGATTCCATCTAACTCCGGTTATAATGGCAATCATCAAGAATACAAACAATCATAGATGCTGGTGAGGATGTGGGGAAGTAGGAACTCTTATCCACTGTCAGTGGGATTGTAAATTAGTATAACCACTATGGACATCGGTATGGAGGTTTCTCAAAAGACTAGACATGGAGCCACCATATGAACACTTTTCATTTTATTTACATTATTATCTCATGCCCCAGTCTACCAGAGCTCAATGCTAAAGTGAAAATTCTTGGACCATACGTTCCCCTTGAAAAAATAAGAGGCCAGGGTTAATGGCCAACTTTCCCAGTCTTCTGAGGCACTGCCTTGGGCTTTACCCCACCCAGATTGTTTAGAATATCAGCCTAGCTGAGATATCTGGAGATAGCTAGGAACAGTATCATTCATGGAGCAGGTGCAACCATGATTCCCAATGACTTGCTCTGCAGAGGACCCACCATCCACTCAGCTAAAGCCTTCAACAAGAAGCAGTGACTGCTCTGATTCCTGGGCTGGGTCACCACACCCTCTGTAAACACATGCATCCACAGCCCTGGAGCCATGGGTACTCCATGCACATCTGTGTTTCAGATCCTAGCTCTGGTGCCACTCCATAAGTGTCCATTGCTTCAGACACAGGGACCATCACCTCAGTGGACACACCAGTGCCTCAGGCATTGAAGTCATCACTGCATTGTCCATGCCTACTCTGCAGCTGGACCTGTAGCAGTCCATGCACGCTTGTACTCCAGAGCCCAGGTATGTGGCCACTCCAGGAGTGAGTATACTTTACATCCCACCACAGCAAGCATGTTGGCTACAACACTGCCGTCACTACCCCAGTGGGCACACCCTGAAACCAGGAACCACACTTGCTTCGTGTGTGCCTGTGCACTGGACCCCAGCACCATGCAGTTCCATGTGTGCATGCACTCCAGATACCAGCACCTGGGCCACAGCAGGCCCACATGTGCTCTGGACCCTGAGCAACAGTCTGTAAGCATGCATCCACCTTCCATGCCCTGATCCGCAGCTGCTTTCTACATACGCATACATGTTGAACAAAGCATTATTGTTACCATGAGTGTACCATGTGCTGGATCCAGTGCAAGAGGGATTCCCTCAACCACAATTCCCCCCTTGGGAAAAAAAAAAGAGCAGGGGAATCCCAGCACCCTTCACTATTGAAGACTTTAATAGCCCTTGCCACCACCACAGGCACCATGGCCTTGGCTCCCAAGGATCTCACAAAGCTGAACTTTGCTGCACAAAGACTACACTATTATTCCTATTTCTTCCCAGAGATAGAATTATATGAAAAAATGGTAAACATCATTAGCAATTAGGAAAATGCAATTCAAAAATCCACTGAGATTCCATCTAACTCCAGTTATAATGGCAATCATCAACCCGGGCGTGGCGGCGCACGCTTGTAATCCCAGTACTTTGTGAGGCCGAGACCGGAGGATCCAGGTTCGTGGCCAGCCTCAGCTCTCTCTCTCTCTCTCTCTCTCCCTGTCTCTCTCTCTCTCTCCCTGTCTCTCTCTCTCTCTCTCCCTGTCTCTCTCTCTCTCTCTCCTTAGTGAGGCCCTCTGCAACTTCGTGAGACCTGGTTTCAAAATAAAGTATAAAAAATAGGGCCAGGGGTGTAGCGCGGAGATAGAACGCATCCCACCCACCCACCAAACTCAGGCTTAGGTGAGGCTTCTTCCCTACCAAATCAGTTTGTAAAGGCTGGAAGATGTGACTGCTCCCACAGTATGCAGACATCAATGCAAGCTACAAGAAACATGAAAAATAAAAAAAGCATAACATTGCCCAAGGATACAACAATTTTCCAATAACCAAGTATCCAACCCCAAAGAAATAAAGATCTACAAATTGCCTGCCATAGAATTCAAGATAATCAACTTAAAGAAGCTCAGTGAACCACAAGAATGAAATCAGGAAAGCAATCCATGAACAAAATTGGAAGTATAACAAAAAAATAGAAGCCATAAAAAAGAACCAAAAAGAAGAACACAATGACTAAATTGAAAAACTCAATAGAGAGTTGACCGAATCAAAAAAAAGAAAGAATTATTTGAAGTTGAAAATAGGTCATTTGAAATTACCTAGTTAGAGGAACAAAAAGGAAAAAAATGAAAAAGGGTGAAGAAAACCACATGAAGAAATGATTACAGAAAACAATCTAAATCTGGGAAGGAAGCGAACATCCAGCTCTGTGATGCCTAGAGCGCCCCCAATAGGCTGAATATCAAGAGATCTTCATGAAATACTTCGTAATTAAATTGTCAAAAGTCAAGGACAAAGAATTTTGAAAATAGTAAGATAAAAATGAATAGTCACATATTAGGAAATCCCAAGTTGCATAATCAGTGGATTACTCAACAGAAACCTTACAGACTAGGAGAGAGTTGGATGACATATTCACAACCCTGAAAGGAAAAACGTGTCATGCAAGAATACTATATCTGGCCAAAAAATCATTTAAAAACAAAAGAGAGAGAAAGACTTTCCTAGACAAAGAAAACCTGAAGGAGTTCAACACCACTAGGCCTGTTTTACAAGAAGTGCTTTAGGTAGTTCTTCAAATAAAAATGAAAACATGGAAAATTGGTATGCGAAAGCATATGAAAACATAAATCTCACTGCTGAAGATAAATATACGTACATATGCAGATTAACTTAACACTATAATGGTAACACAAATGGAACAGAGATGGGAAAATGGCAATACAACCACACATTTATGGTCAATTTATATTCAACAAAGACTCCAAGAACTGGCAATTGGGAAAAGGAAATCTCTTCAATAAGTGGTGCTGGGAAAACTGGATATCCACATGGAGAAGAATGGAAAAATGGATTTATATCATATATAAAAATGCAAAACCTGAAACTATAATACCCACACACACAAACTAAAATGTTATTCATCCTTTAAAAAAGGATTCCTTTGATTTGCAATAATATGATTGAACTTTGAGGACCTTATGCTTAATGAAATAAGCCAGATGTAGAAGCATAGTACTGTGCAATCTCATTTATAAATGGAATCTAAAAATCTAAAAATAACACTGGAATCTAAAATAACACTATAGAATAATAGAGAATAGAAATAGAGAATAGAATGGTATTTACCAGGGTCTGAAGAAAGGAGAAGAGAGATGTTGCTTTAGGGGCATAAAGTACAATATGACTACAGTTGAAAATATTTGATTATGTACTTGAAATTTGCTGAGAGGAAAGATCCTAAGTGTTCTTACCCCCCACCCCCGTCACCAAATGCACACAGTGGTCATGTAAGATAATGAATATGTTGATAACTTGCGTGTGGTGAATATTTCATGATGTCTATAGACGCAAAATCATCAAGTTTTACAACTTAAATATGCATTCGTTTGAACTGTCAGTTATGCCTCAGTCAGACTGGACAAAAGAAAAAGGAACAGTTCTTCAAGTAATTCCTCTATCTTGACTGGCCTGCATTGATTGGCTTTGCAACCTTTCTTTATTGCCCAGATTTCTCAAATTCATAAATACTGGTTCAAACTAGAATGTAATAGAATACAGGTGCTTTTCAGTCCAATAACATACATACTGCAGAATAGCAAAAGAAGAATAAAAGTGTCTGCCTTTGCTGTTACTCAACAACGTGGAGCTTTTTAAAACCATCCTATGCGTGAGATTCAACTTAACTACATGGTGGCTGGCACTCCAATTAATCATCTTTAGAAAGTCTTGACATTTTTTTAATCCTTGTAATTGGATTTATAGTATTATTACTATGATGGTATTATGCATACCTCATTTAATTTTTATTTCCAAGTTTTCCTTTCAAATTGGTATTTGACAAAAAGTCAGTCGCTAAAAGAATACTTTAAAATTGTCATTAATACTTTTTTTTTTGCGGTACCGGGGATGGAACCCAGGGGCATTCTACCTCCGCACTACACCCCCGGCCCTAGTTTTTTATACTTTTATTTTGAAACCGGGTCTCACAAAGTTGCGGAGGGCCTCACTAGGTAGAGAGAGAGAGAGAGAGAGAGAGAGAGAGAGAGAGAAGCTGAGGCTGGCCGCGAACCCAGATCCTCCGGTCTCCGCCTCCCAAAGTACTGGGATTACAAGTGTGCGCCACCACGCCCGGCTCATTAATACTTTTAAATATGAAAGAATTAATGAAAAATGTAAGATTCAAATGGTCAGATACTCTAGGTTAGCGATGTGACCCTTCAACCTTTCAATTTCTCTAAATATGCGATGTCATCGACTTTCCCCTCTAGTCCACCTCAGCCCTGGCTCCATGGCTATGTCTCAGAGCTTGTGCATATGACAAACTGTGCTACAACTGAAATTCAGAATTAGAATATATTATTCTCACTGGGCATGGCGGCGCACTCCTGTAATCCCAGCACTTTAGAGGCTGAGACAGGAGGATCCCAGCCTCAGAAGCTTAGCAAGACCCTCAGCAACTTAGCAAGACCCTGTTTCAAAATCAAAAATAGAAGAGGGCTGGTGGTGTAGCTCAGAGGTAGAACACCCCCAGGTTCAATCCCCAGCACCAAAACAAACAAACAAAGGCTATATTATTCTCTTACTATAATCTTCAACCCCTTGAAATTACTTGCTCATGTCCTTGTGCTACAGGTGATATTTCACCACCTTGTGATATTCTATTTACATGTCCTACTATGCATCAAGCAGCATTTTGACTGTATTTTGTTCAGGTTAGACTTTATGGTCACTCATTAGAATGATTCATTGATGAGAGATCTTTTCCCAGTAGTAGAACCTTGTTGCTACCTCTGCCGTAAACACCAGTCTATACTCTAATCCCGAAGCAACTTGATCACTTGCCTTCTTCTCTTGCTTTCATCTAAATTAGCTAAATTTAGGAAATCCGGAGAAATAAACTACACAACCAAGCATACTGGTTGCACTATAAATTCATTATTTTAATGTGTGTCTCCCTCAGTGAAAAAAAAGATAGATATTTCTAATTCAAATTAGTTATTTCTTTCATACTTCTTTCTTCCAAAACCTGCTTTGATAATATCCCTAGTTCTCTCAGCCAAGCATGCCTGTAATCCCAGTATTTTGGGAGGCTGAGACAGGAGGATCATAAGTTTAGTCCAGCCTCAGCAATATAGTAAGACCCTCTGCAACTTAGCAAGACCCTGTTTCAAAGTAAAAATAATAAATAAATAAATAAATAATGTGGTTGTGGGTGTAGCTCAAGGTAGAATGCCCCTGGGTTCAATCCCTAGTACCAAAAATTAAAAGACAGAGACCAGAGACAAGAGTTGACCATCCTTCTCCCACCCCAGCAGGTAACAGAAAGTTAAAATAAGCATGATTTTAAGGTTGAAACACAAGTCCAAAATTAAAGGTGAGATTGCTAGTTTCATTCCCACCCTCCATCTCTAGAACATATGCCGCTTAGTTGTAACCTTCCAAACAAAAATACTGGAAAAACCTCTGGGGAAAAAATAGTCTTTAGGAAAATAATTTTAGATGGACTCTTTGTAAGTCTACCAATAAACATGATCTTCATCACACAGAAAAACTGTTAGTCAGCATGCCTACCCACAAACCCAATGGTTCCGTTCAGCTGTGCATCGCTACCTTTCCAAGTATGCACAAAGAACCAGACTCAGCAAGGTCTCCAACATGAGTATCAGAGATGAAAACACCTCCAGCCAGAACAAAAAGAAATAATGCAGAAAAACAAAGAACATGCATGAATGTTAAAAATTATTATGACTAACATTAGTATAGAAGTAAAAGAAATTTTACATCTGAAACATGACAAAAACACTATAGTAAAAGAGCTGAAGGAAATAAGATATTCTATCAAAAATGAGAATAGTTTAGAAGCACCGAAAGGTAAAGTTGAGTAAATATCTTTGAAAGTCGAATAAAATGTAAAGAAATAAGGAGAAAGAAAAAGTAAATTTGAGTATTAATAGATAAAATCTGATATATAATTGTGATTTTAGTTCCATAAAGTGAGAAGAGAACAAAATTGGAGGAAAAAATTAATAAAAGTAGATCAGGGATACTATATAGGATATAGGATTGGAGAACATACTATCCTATGTTCACAGAATCCACAGAAGACCTTGCCTAATAAATTAAAAAAAAAACAAGCAATTCATCATTGCATATCAAAATCCTGGATATGTGCACAACATTCTAAAAGCTTTCATATACAAAAAAGAATGATAATTTACTTAGAAGTCCAATAAATCAGAATGAATTTAAGATTCTCTATAGAAAAACTGTGTAATAGATGGCAATAGAGGAAGAAGAATTTCTAGCTTAAAATTTGAGGTCCGGTCAATAAACACTGTTCAAGAAAAGCAATTTCTTATGAGCATTGTGGAACTATCTTGTAATAATTTAAATTTAATAAAGCACAAAGAAAGGAAATAGAATCCATGAACCAAAACTGTCTCAATTTCTCATTAAATTTTTTGGAAAAATTTGATTTCCTTTATGTGTTTATCCTTTATTCTTGTAACAGCTGATGTCTTGTTCCTTCTTTCAACAAATTACAGAGAAATTCCATATTTCTATTAGCTTTTCCACCAGCACCCCTAATCCCTTCATGTTTGTAAGGTCATTCCAGTAAGCTCTACAGATACTTAAGAAAACCATTTTAAATTCTACTGGATTTCATATTCTCATCTGCCTGCTTACTTGCACAACAACACTTTTCAAAGGGAATGTTGACTTCAACACTTGTTTTTTTTTTTCTTATACTCTTTGGGCAAATATTCTATTCGCAGTCTCTAATATTTGCCAAGACCTTGGCCTGAGTTGTAGTGTGTTTCTATACACTTCCTAGATGAAGCTACTCATTCTCACAATTTTAAATACATTTAGAATTTCTCCTTGTAATTATGATGGTTGAACATGATTCTCTCACCATGAATATCCAGAAAACTGAAAATCTATAGGAAACAGTTATTTTCAGATATTAGACAACAGGACTCTGAAATAAAGGCACTAAAATGAGATGAATTTTACCATCATTCAGAAATTCTGCCTGAAGGTAACTTCTAGACTGTGAAGAGTCCCTAGCACAGAATATGGAGATGTCACAGTGTTGAAGAGACAAAGTATGAAGTTTAGGGATAACAAGTCAACTTAAAATGGGGGGTGGGAAGAATAATTGAAAGTAGGGGACTACATAGGCAAATAGTTGCAGAAACATTCATAGGCACCCCCTAGATTATTTGGCTGCATACGAACCCATGCATGTATGGTGTAAATTCACAGCCCAGTTGTGCTACCGCAGTGGAATAGGTTGCCAAGACACCATAGAATACCACTGGAGATGTGGGGCGAGACGTAAGGTTCATAGAAAAGTGCTTAGAGGGAAGGTTCAGTAGCAATGGGCTGAACTGGTGTTTTGGCAGGGAGCCCAGGGGTGACCACCTGGACAGGTGAGCCTCTGTTGCATATGGTACACCAGAAGATAGTGCCTCCTATCTCTCGCACAAAGGGTTTCATGGTACTATGATCTGCACCAGTACTGCAGGGGAAGGGGTTTTGTAAATTAGGCTGAAGAAGCAATGATTTGTAAATTAGGTTGAAGAAGTAGTGTGTCCTGGTGTGCACACAAGAAGGTGGCTTTCTACAAATATCACTAACTCGCCCTAGTACCCAACATACACGAGAGAAAGTCAGCGTCCTTCTAGACAATACTTATTTAGGCATTCTAGCCCAGGCTGGCTCTCATAGCTCTCTGGGTTTGGCTAGATTCGAATGAACCGAAGGGTGTTTCAGGGACATGGTGTTATTGTCTTCCTTTTCTTTAAGGATGATACATATGGGGAAAAAATTTATGAAGCTGGACTAAAACAACATGGGCTCCAAAAATGTCATCTCTTCGAAGCAAGAATAATTTAAACCAAGATTACCTTGAGTGTAAGAAGACCTAGAACCTCCCTAAAAGCAAGACTCAAAAGCATATGAATGATTCACAAATAATTTGACTTATAGAAAAATCATAACACTCTTACAAGAAAAATGCAAAAGTCAGAACTTGGCAATATAAAATTCACAGTACCCAGGATCTAATAAAAATACTATGTATACAAAAATGATAGAAAATATTACCAGTAATTAGGTGAAATATTAGTCAATGGAAATAAGAGAAATGATAAAAATCAGCAGGCAAGGTCATCAAAACAGCTAGAGTAAATATAGTATATGAGCTCAATCATGTAAAAGAAAACATAAGCATAATGAAGAGAAAAGTGGGAAATACTAAAAAGAGCCAAATGAAATTGCTAGAGATAAAAATAAAATATCTGAAATGAAAAAGAGATCAATAGCTAATGAGATACCGTAGAACATATCAGTGAATGTAAAGACATAGCGATAGAAACTATGCAAAGAAGTATACAAATGGGGGTGGGGAAGGGAGGGAAAGGAACAATAATGACCTGTGAGAAAATATCAGTGATGTAACCAGGCACTGTGGCGCACTCCTCTAATCCCATTACTTGGGAGGCTGAGATAGGAGGATCCCAGGTTCAAGGGCAGCCTCAGCAACTTAGCAAGACCCTCGACAACTAGCAGGACCCTTAGCAACTTAGCAAGACCCTGTTTCAAAATAAAAAATAAAACCTGAGCATAATGGCACAAGCTTGGAATTCTAGTAATTAGGAGACTGAGACAGGAGATTCACAGGTTCAAGAGCAGCCTCAGCAACTTAGCGAGACTCTCAGCAACATAGTGAGACCCTGTTTCAAAATAAAAAAATAAAGTAGGGCTGGGGTTGTAGCTTGGAGGTAAATGCCCCTGAATTCAGTCCTTAGTACTACAAAAGAAATAAAATAAAATGGGGCTGGGGGTGTAGCTCAAAGGTAGAATGCCCTGGTTCATCCCCCCGTATATAGGTGTGTGTGTATACACGCATACATATATAATTTATGTAATATGTATTATTTATGTTTATGCATTTCTTCATATATTAGTTAATAACAGGCAGCACTCTGTGTTTGGAAATGTTACTTTCACTCTTAGATTCTTCTCTATTATAAATGATTAAAAGCTATTGCCACAAGGTTCTTATATGATGCAAACTTATTTCCAAAGTAGTCAACTACCCAGCCATTGAATGATAAGAAGCATTGGTTTGATCTTTTGGAAAAGACCATATAAATATATGACCTTTGAGCCTCAGTGGAAAAGGATCTGAGATACTGTTAACAAATACAGCAGTAAAATTCTGGTGTTGATCCCTGGATACACTTTTCCCATATAAAAATAAATTCACCACTCTCTCTTGACTAATGGATTTCTATTCCCTTGAGAAAACTCACAGTGAAGATTCTTGGTTCTTAGGAATTGATAAATGTAAAAGTGGACAGCTTCAGTGCCAGGTGGGTACTTCCACAGAATTCTGAAGCAAGGTTCAACTTTCCAATTCTTCACTACTTTTTTTCCCTCTTATTTGCTTTACTATAATCTCACCTATGATGGTACTTTGATGCCCTCTAACAACTGGCTGAAAGTTTTCTTCATATACTTTACCTTAATCTTTGTGAATTTTAACAAACACTGCCAGTTATTTCTCAGCTAAAAATACTTGTATGCTCTCAAAAATTAAAAATTCCTCCTCATACCCTTCATCTGCAGAACTTATCTGACCTTGGTTCCCTTTTTTCTTCATCCACCAAAGTTTAGTCACACTGGCCTTCTTGCAGTTAATCACTCTTAGAAACATTTTTTTTAATATGAGGATCTTTGCATGCATAAGAGCCTCCTAATTAAATATTATCCCACTTTACACGGGCATAAGAAACTTATTAGGGAGATTTCAACTTGCATTTGTCAGAGGGAGTACCATATATATTAGCATATATATGTAAATGCTACATATAGGAGAGAGAGAGAGAGAGAGAGAGAGAGAGAGATAGAAACATAAGGAATTGTCTCATATGGTTATGGAAACTGGCAAGTCCAAAATTTTGCCAAAAACCCAGAACTTGTGTCTCAATTCAAGTCCAAGGGTTTCCAGGCTGCTGTAGAACTAGGAAGAGTCTATATCTTGGTTTGAAGACAATCAGGCAGGAGAATTCTCTTTTACTTGGTGGAGAATTAGCCTTTTGTTCTATTTAGACCTTCAATGGATTCAATGAGGCCACACACATTATAGAAGGAAATCTGCTTTACTTTGTCAACTGATTTAAATGCTACACTCTTCCAAAAATACCCCCAAAGAAATATCCAGAATAATGTGTGATGAAATAGCTGGTCATCCTGTAGCAGAGTAAAGTTGACAGGAAAATTAGCCATCACACATTCTATATATTACCTCTTAATATAGGACTTCCCATCGCAACGTAACCAAGGCCACCTTCCTCTCTCTCTTTTCTCCCTGACTTGTAACGGAAGTGGTTTTTATCCACCCCACTCTCCCACCCTGATGTGTTGCTTTACCACAGGACCAAAGCAACTGGGTCAATCAATCATGGACTGGAACCACCAAAAATTGAGCCAAAATAAGCTTGTTTCTTTATAAAAATAAATTAAATACATAAACATGTAATGTGCTACAACTATTATTTCTCTGTTTACATATGTGTGGTGTTTTTATAACATGGCCTTAAAATTCTTTACCACACCTCCTGTCAATAATTGACTCTAATTACCCTGGTCTTCAATCTGGGTTCAGTGGCTGCTTTCAGCAGAAGTGATACTCCCATTTTCTTGGCCAATGCCTTAAGAAAGTAGTAGGTTTTACTTTTTATCTCTTGGGATTCTTCTCACTTTTGGAACCCAGCTAGCTACCATGGTCTGAAAAAGTCAGAACTAGCCTACTCGAATAGTTCATGTGGTGAGCCCACATTTTGTCTTCTAACCAGAAGGCATAGCTGAGAATTCAAAATATCAATCACAAAACATATGAATGAAGATGCCTCTAGACAATTTCAACATGCAACTGTCGAGTTAAACCCAGCCTTGAGGGCTTCTCCAAATGACATCACAGACAGTGCCACAGAGACAAAGTGCCCTCACTATGCCCTGTTCAAACTTTTAAATCAAATTTAAGTTCATAATGAAATAGTTGTGGTACATCCCTATGCTTTTCAGTGGTTTGTTATACAGCAATAAAAACTGAAACTTATAGCCGGGCGTGGTGGCACATGCTTGTAATCCCAGTACTTGGGAGGCTGAGACCGGAGGATCCAGCTTCGCCGCCAGTCTCAACTCTCTCTCTCTCTCTTTCTCTCTCTCTCTCTCTCTCTCTCTCTCTCTACCTAGTGAGGCCCTCCGCAACTTTGTGAGACCCAGTTTCAAAATAAAGTATAAAAAATTGGGCCGGGGGTGTAGCGCGGAGGTAGAACGCCCCTGGGTTCAATCCCCGGTACCGCAAAAAAAAAAAAAAGTTCAAAAGAAAGTTATAATTATTAAGAATAGGAAAATAAGAAGAAAACTATAACCTTGAAAAATTTTAAAAGGCTAAATGGAGTTTAATGATATAGGAAAAAATTCATAGAAATAAAAAAAAGCGGAAATAGAACATAAACAAACAGAAGGCCCTGAAAGATGAAGTCAAAGAAATAATAGAAAACAGAACAAAAAGTTAATCTGAAAGAAATTAGGAGAAAGAAATAAAATTAGAGGTGATCCAATAATCACATAGGTTTATTTGCTAGGAAAAAAAGTAGTGGGTGGGTGTTTATGGTAGGACAGGGTGGTGAGATATCAAGTAAAGAATTTGAGAACATTTCTCAGAATTGAAGAATTTTCATATTGAAAATTTCTACAAAATGGGCATCTGTTGGTAAACAAAGACTGTCTGCACGACTTTGCATTGTGAAATTTAGACAAATTGGGACCTTGAAAATATTGGAAAAAGAGAAAGGAAAAGTGAGTGTTATATTTGGGAATGTGGAAGAGATATAAATCCTCAATTCCAGGATAAGAATTTAATAGATAAAAGAGAAAAAGCAAGAAATGGCCTAATAGATACATTATTTACAAACATAAATGTAAATATCAGCAGTGCATAAAAGGAAATTGGGAGTCATAAGTAGAGGTAATAAATGTTATCATTTTTAATTTATGGACGTACATAACTTTGATAAGATTAAATTTATATTTCTAAAGTCAGTCCTTCAACTTGTTATGCAGTATTATACACCAAGCATCTAGGATGTCATCTGGCCCCAAACCAAACAGCACCAACAACAAAGGCATAAGTACAGGTCTCATAATTTTTTATCTTGAAATGCCATTGTTTAAAGGGTTAAGTGTTATTATTATGAAACTTCATTTACATAGAACAATGTAGTGCCCCCCAAGAATGCCAGGCAAGCTTCAGATTTCATCTGGTTGTCCATGATAATTTAGTTTTATTTTACCAATTATAAATAAAACTTGGTAATTATGCCAGAAGTCAAATGCTAATTGAAACATATATCCCCATCTAGGATTAGTGCTTGGATCCTAGAATTCCAAAAGGAATCAAATGAAATTGGTAAACCACCAAGGTAATTTGTTAGCTGAGAAAAACTTTTGGAACGCCTTATGCCAGATTGCATAAAATTATGGTGTTTTTGAGATATTAGTTCTTCATTATCTCATGAATTTTTGCTTTTGTCTGATCCCTGATCACCATGCCCAGGTTTCTCCGTCTACCCAGGAATAGTTGATTAGCATAATGTCGCCTGTATATTTCTAATTAAAACGTCTGTCCATGATGTCTATCTGCTCCTCTCAAGTGATAAATGCTGACCATGGAGGACCAACTAAATCCCCTTTCCATTTTTCCTTGAGCTAAAATAAGCTAAATCTGTGCATTTAGGACTTAATGTCTTGGTTTTTGCCTTAGCTCTTCGAACTGTTTATTACCTTCCAAGATGAACACAAATCCTAACTTATCTCAACATTCTGTAAGAAAAGGAGGAAGCCGGTACAGCACAAACTGAATCATATTTGGCCTTTGTTCTTCTCCATCTATCAAAGAGTCTATCCACAGTGTAGTATTTGCCTTGTGTTCATTTTATTATTCATTAATATATTTGAGAAATATACTTATTACATGCATACCATGAGCCAGGCTTCTGCACTAGGCATTAGACACTCACTGGTGAGAAGAAAAACATTGTCTCTGTCCTTATGGACCATAGTCAAATAATGACACAATTATATCAGGACTGCCTATACTTCAGTCAGTTCTTAGCACAAACCCTTTTCCTTTTTGGAAGTTAAGACTTTGTCAGGGCTAATAAAGGATTTGGGGTTGAGGATGAGATTGGTTGAGTGAATAAGTACAGGTAAATGTATATGAAGAATCAGAGGGAAGAGATGATAAAGAAATATGCCTTTAATATAAAGAATAGCCGGGTGTGGTGGCGCATGCTTGTAATCCCAGTACTTTGGGAGGCGGAGACCAGAGGATCCGGGTTTGCGGCCAGCCTCAGCTCTTTCTCTCTCTCTCTCTCCCTCTCTCTCTCTCTCTTTCTCTCTCTCTCTCCTTAGTGAGGCCCTCCGCAACTTCGTGAGACCCGGTTTCAAAATAAAGTATAAAAAA
>PVJS01014543.1:0-10234 GCA_004027185.1 Glis glis
GGTGGGCCGTGGTTGATGACGTGTCAGTGACAGGGCTGTGGCAGTTGACTCGGAGGCGGGGCTGTGGCGGATGACGTCAGAGCATGGCCGTAGTGGATGACGAGTCAGAGCTAGGGCTCTGGTGGATAACGTATTAGAGTGGGGCTGTGGCGGATGACCAGTCGGAGGCGGGCTGTGGCGGGTGATGTGTTGGAGGCGGGGCTGTCGAGGCTGAGGTATCGGGAGCCGGAACTGCGACAAATGACGTCAAGAGGCCGGGCTGTGCGGTTTACATGTGGGAGGTCGTTCTGTGGCGGATGAGGTGTCGGGGCGGGGTCGTGGAGATGAGGTGTCAGAGGTCGTCCTGGGGTTGATGAGGTGTTGAAGGGAGGGCAGTGGGGGTTGAAGTGTCAGGGGCGGGGCTGTGGTCGATGACGTTTGGGGAGAAGCTGAGGTGGATGATGTGCCGGGGTGGGGATGAGGTGGATGACGTTCGCCGGTGAGGCTTTGGTGGATGACGTGTAGCAGTGGGTTTCTGGCGGTCAGTGGTGACATCAGGGGCCATTGTCCCCTGGAGTCCAGGTTTTCTAAGTAAAATCCTGTTCCCATCAGTCTTGCCTCAGAACTTTGAGCTGGATTTGAATATTTTGCGTTGCCGTTTCCATATATTCACGTGCTTTCCATTCTTGTTGTTGACCTGTAGTTTTATCCTATTTATGTCTGAGAAAGATACATGATAGGATTTCAGCTTTTTAAATTAAATGAGACTTCATTTGTGGCCTCACATATGAGTTACCCTAGAGAATGCTACTAGTGATAATCAGAAGAATGTGTATTCTGCTGCTATTGGATAAAATATTCCATAAAGTTCTGTCAAGTTCATTTTCTTTCTAGTATGCTTCGACTCAGATGTTTATTTGTTGATTTTCTGTCTTTTATGACCTGTGTCTTGAGCAAAGTGTGGTACTGAAGTCCCCAAATATTATTATATTGCAGTATATCTCTCCCTTGAATCTAATAAAAATCAACTTTACACATTTTGGTGAGCCTATGTTGGATGTATATATTTTTGTTATTATTATATTTTCTTGCTGGATTGATTTTTTGTTGATACTTAATGGAATTTTCAATCTCCTTTTTGTAGTTTTTTTTATTTAAAGTCTTTTTATTTTTTATACTAGGGATTGAACCCAGGGGCATTATATCTCTGAGCTACACCCCTAGCCCTATTTTATTTTTTATTTTGAAACAGGGCCTCACTAGGTTGTTGAGAGTCCCGCTACATTGCTGAGGCTGTGCTGGAACCTGTGGTCCTACTGTCTGAGCCTCTCAAGTAGTGGGATTACAGGCCTGCACCACCATCCCCAGCTTAAACTCTGTTTTATCTGATAGGATTATAGCTACTCCTGTTGCTTTTGTTTTATTATGTGTAGAATATGTTTTTTTCAACCTGTCTCTTTGAGTCTGTGTGTACCTTTACGAGAGAAATGAATTTCTAATAAACAGCATGAAGTTGGATTTATTTTTATGTTTTTATCCATTCAGCCAGTATATGCCTTTTGGTTGGTGAATTTAATCCATTTACATCCAAGGTCACTATTGATAGTTGTGAATGTCCTCATGTGATTCTGTGAATTGTTTCACTTCTGCAGGTGAATTTCTGCTCCACCTGTATGACTTCTCAAAGCAGCTCTCTTACTCAAACCTCCTCAAACCTTTGAAACCTCCCTCCCCATTTATGAGCCAAATGAAGGACTGCCTCTGTTACTTTTCAATGCCCACAACATTGACCACGCATTTTCGTATATACATGTGACTCTGAGCATTAGTATTCCCTGTATCTAGTAGTTAGGAACAAATGATACTGCCTTCTTACATTTATTTATTTTTATCAAGTCCTACTCATCAAATCAACTATTAGGGACATTCCATTTAATAACATGCAAAATAATACTTATGTGTGATAGGGTTTTGGTGGTTGTTTTATTTCATTTATTTATTATTTATTTATTGGTACTAGGGGTTGAGCCAAGGGATATTCTACCTCTAAGCTACACCCCCAGCCTTTTTCTGTTTTTTTATTTTGAAACAGGGTCTCACTAAGATGCTAAGTGTCTCAGTAAGTTAATGAGGTTGCTCTCCAAACTGCAGTCCTCTTATGTCTGCCTCTCAGTTTTAGGATTTTAGGCGTGTACCACCAAGCCCAATTACTTTGAACGTATTGACTTGACTGGGATGAGGGATGCCCAGAAAATTGGTAAACCATGATTCCTCTGTGTCTTTGGGGCTGTTTCTGGAAGAGAATTGCATTTGATTTTCTGACCTGAGTGAAAGGGATGTCCCTCCCCAATGTGTGTGGCCACTATGCAATTTATCAAGGAGTTGAACAGAACCAAAGGGTGGAGGAAGGTCAGAATCACTTTCTGTGCTTGCCCTGACACATCCATGTCTCCTGCCCCTGGACATCTCTCCTGGTTCTTGAGTCTTCTAACCCATAGGAAATGACTCCACTGGCTTTCTTGGTTCTCCAGCTTCCTACCTAGAGCAGATCATGGGAACTCTCTCCTCCATCATTGTGTGAGACCATTTCTCAAATAAATGTCACATTGGTTCTGCTAATGAGAAGAACCCTGACTAATAAAATAGTAATTATAGTATGAAATATTAAAATCCCTGAAATTGGGATATTTCTGGAAAATAGAAATCTAACATACATGCAATAATTCACTCTTACTTATTTTTAACTAGAACCAGAATTTTTTTTGTTTTTGCCAATAACTTAGTAGTTTATTAGTCAATCAACAATATTACAAATATTTAAAAATTAACTCATAAAGAGTTGGCAGCAATTTATTCCATTACAGAGTTAAATAACCAATACAACAGACAGACTGGAGGTTTAGACAGCTGGAAGATGACAACAAAAAATCTAAAATATGTAACAAAACAATTGAAACTAAAGGCATTTCCCTAGTGTTCATAAAAGCATGGGTTGTCTTTATATTTAGAAAAACTACAAAACGGCTTTAACACGTCTTTAGGAATATAATGGATGGATGTGTTCCTCCATCTCCAGGCAGGGAAGCTTAGGAGGCGGGGGCTGGTCACCGTGATCCCACCCGGACTGCTCAGGGAACACTGCTGTCATCATCTTGGTCCTCTTGCAGGGCCTGTGTCTGGTAGCCGTCCGTGGAGGACAGCTTGCTGCTGGACTCCATGGCTGCTCGGCTTGCCCCTCCTTCCCCGAGTCCTGTTAGAAAGGAGAGGTGAGCAGTTGGTGGGCAGTTCCTCCTCCATCCCTCCCTGAGGCTCTTCCTGGGCCCTCACTGCTATTTGATTTGGGAGAGGAAGAGGCTGGCAAGGGGCCACAGCCTGGTCTACCTGCTGGGGAGGTGACGATAGGAGATGGCATCTGGCTGGAGAGGCTTCCTGAGGGGCTGGGGGGTCCAACGGGCAGGAGTTGGTGTTGGACACCTCAGGCTGCGACCGCGGGATCTCCAGACATATCTCTGTGGTCAGGACGCCGAGAGTGGAGTGGGTGGCCGGCAGGAGAGGGTTTCTGCAGAGGCCAGCTCGTATAGCCGCAAGGCAGGGGAGCCAGCAGGCCGGGTAGGCTGCCGGCACCGGAGCGGGGTCAGCGAAGTGCTCCCACTCATTCGTGGGGTGCTCCTGCTCATCAGCAGTGGGAGCAAGGTGGGACAGGGAACAGGGCAGGCCGAGGGGCCCGCCACCTTGCCCACCGAGAAAGTCGCCCATTTCGAGTTCTGTGGGTCAGATCCAAGGAGAGGAAGAAAGGGAGAGGCCGAGAGGGCTGTCCTTGATCCCACTCCTTGGAGACCAAGTGCTCCGCGTGCAGCTGGCCCTTTGTGACATCACCGGAGTGCGTGATGTGGGCAGGGCACGCGGAGCGCGGGAGCGAGGGCAGGGCGGCACGCGGAGGCTCGGGGCAGAGTGGAGGCCGCTGAAGACCCACAGCGCTGGCTCCTCCTGAGCTCCATCCGCGGCTGCAGCAGGTGCTGCGATAAATGCGCTGCTCCCTGGGGACTCTTGGGCCTGCTGCAGGATACACCACACCTCTTGTGATCCATGCGCGGATTCCAAGTCTCCTGGGTGCCTGGCCTCAGCCGCTAGTTAGGCGCCTAGTGCCTGCGTATCGCCAGCCCTCTCCTGGCGGTTACAAGCTGTGGTTTGGGGGCACCATCGTTTGTTAAGCCCACTGGGAGGGCAGCCCGGCTTTGCCAGTTCCTCTCGGGAATTCTCCCGTGCCTCCCTGTCGTCTGCATCGCCGCGAGGCCAGCCTTCCCCTTGATCCTCTGGTGCTGCCAGCTGGGCCTGTGCGTCCATCCAAGTTCATGGCGTGGTGTCCTCTCTTGACTGGATCCTCCAACCCACCTGCGGCATCCCTTCCTGGCAGCCAGCTTCTCTTCACTTCTTTTTGCGCATTGGGTAAAACAACACTGAAGCCCAACACATCCTCCTGAGGTCACTGTCATGGAAGAGGCCCAGAAGATACAGGGCTCCAGTCCTCAGCAGGGCTTCATCCCTCCATCTCTCTTCCAATGCAGCCCCAGCTTTTTTCGTTTGTTTTAGCTTTAAACTTTTATTATTATTATTATCATTATTATTATTATTAATTAATGCTTTGTATTATTTGTGATTCTGAACAAATTTTAGGACTTTTTCTGTTATATTGATGTGTATAGTTTAGTTTGGGCAATAGAGTAATTTTAACAATATTAAGTCTTCTAATCCATGAAGTTGGGATCTCTTTTCATACTTTTGTGTCCTTTATAATTTTTTCAGTGTTTTCTGATTTTCACTGCAGAGTTTTTACTTCCTTGGTTGTATTTATTCCTAAATATTTTACATTTTTAGCTGTTGTAAATGGGGTTGCTTTCTTTCATTTTCTGCAAACTGGTGATAGTTGTATAAAATGCTACATTTTTCTATGTTGATTTTGCATCCTGCAACTTTACTGAACTTCTTTTTTAGTTCTGACAGTTTTTCAATGCAGTATTTGGGGTTTTCTTTTTTTTTTTTTTCTGTACCAGGGATTGAACCCAGGGGCATTCTACTTCCGCACTACACCCCCGGCCCTATTTTTTATACTTTATTTTGAAACCGGGTCTCACGAAGTTGCGGAGGGCCTCAATAAGTAGAGAGAGAGAGAGAGAGAGAGAGCTGAGGCTGGCCTCGAACCCGGATCTTCCAGTCTCTGCCTCCCAAGTATTTGGGGTTTTCTATGCATAAGGTTGTGTAACTACAAACATGGATAAGGTAACTTCTTCTTTTACCATTTGGATTTCTTTATTTCTTTCTCTTGCCTACTGCTCTTGCTACGACTTCCAGTACTATGTTAAATAAAAGTGATGAAACTGGACATCCTCGTCTTATCCCTGCTATTATAGGACACACTTTAAGCTTTTCCCCATTCATTATTATATTGGCTGTGGGTTTTTTGACATATAGCCTTTAGTTTTAAAGTATGTTATTTCAGGAACTAATTTGTTCCAGGTTTTTATAATAAAGAAATATTGAATTTTATCATATGCCTTTTCTGTATCTATTGAGATTTTCCTATGACTTTTGTCATTCATTCTGTTTCTGTGTTGTATCACATTTATTGATAAGCATATGGGGAAACGTCCTTGCCTGTGCTGTATGTTCTTTATGCTGTTCTGTTGAATTCAGTGTGCTGGTACTTCATTGAGAATGTTTGTATCTCTGTTCAACAGGGCTGTGGATCTATAGTGTTCTTTGGTTGTTGTTGTTCTTTGTCTGGTTTTGGTATTAGGGAAAAACTGGCTCAAAACAAAAATACTTTGGCTGGTTTCCTTCCATTTCAATGTTTTGGGATAGTTCAAGGTGAAATGAAATTAGATCTCCTTTAAATGTTTTGTGGGAATCAACAGTAAATTAATCAGATCTTACACCTTTCTTAAATGGGAGATTTTCTTTTTCTGTCTTTCTTTTTATTATTTCTTTGCTTCTTTCTTCCTTCCTTTCTTCTTATTTTTCTTTTTGAGAGGGGTTCTCTCCATATTGCCAGGCAGCCTTCAAACTCATGATCTTCCTACCTGATCCTCCCAAGTAGCTGGGGATACAGGTGTGCACTACAGTGACCAGCTGTAGATGGGAGTCTTAATTACTGCTTCAATCTCATTACTTATTATCGGTCTGTTTAGATTTTCTTATTTTTTCTTGATTCTATTTTGGTATGTTTTATATGTTCAGGAATTTATCCATATCCTAGTTTTTTTAATAATATAATCATCAATATTATTTTTATACTTCATTGAACTTCTGAGATATCACAGTATTTCTTTTTCATTTCAGATTTTATTCATTTAGGTTCTCTTGTCTCGCTTTCTCTCTCTCTCTCCATCATTTAGAGAAAGGTTTGTGAATTGTGTTTATTCTTCCAAAAACAACTGTTTTATGATCTTGTTTTTGTTGTTGAGGTATGTTCATAGTTATTTTCTTCTTATCTTTATTATTTTGTTCATTTGAAAGGTTTGGGGTTTGGTTTGTTCTTGCTTTTTTAAGTCCTTGAGGTACCTGGTTTCATTTCTTTATTTAATATCTTTCCATTTTTTGAGGTGTGCATTTATTGTTATGAACTTTCCCCTCAGCACTGTTATGCTGTATCTCACAGATTTTAATCTGTTGCATTGTCATTTCCATGTATTCACGTGCTTTCCATTCTTGTTTTTTGTTGACCTGTAGTTTTATCCTATTTTTGTCTGAGAAAGATACACGATATGCTTTCAACATTTAAAATGTTTTGAGACTTCACTTGTGGCCTCATGTATGAGCTACCCTGCAGAATGTTACCTGTGCTGATCAGAAGAATGTGTATTCTGTTGATGTTGGATAAAATACTCTGTAAATGTCTATCAGGTTCATTTTCTCTTGCGTATGGTTCAACTTCTGTCTTTATTTTTCGATTTTCTGTCTGAATGACCTGTTCATTGAGCACAGTAGGATGCTGAAGTCCCCAACTCTTATTATATTGCTATGTATCTCTCCCATAGATCTAATAAAATCTACTTTATACATTTGGGTGGCCCCACATTGGGTGCATATAATTTCGCTGTTGTTATATCTTGTTGAATTGATTTTTATTGATAATCAATGGCCTTTTCAATCTAATTTTTTCAGTTTTTATTTAAAGTCTTTATTTTTTTATACTAGGGATTGAACCCAGAGACTCTGAGCTACCTCTGAGCTACACACCTAGGTCTATTTTATTTTTTATTTTGAAACAGGGTCTCACTAGGTGGTTGAGAGTCCCACTACTTTGCGAATGCTGTGCTGAAACCTGTGATCCTCCTGTCTCAGCCTCTCAAGTACTGAGATTACAGGCCTGCTCCACCACCCCCAGCTTAAAGTCTGTTTTATCTGATATGAGTATAGCTACTTCTGTTGCTTTTGTTTCCATTTGTGTCACATATATTTTTTCAAACCTTTCCTATCAGTCTGTGTGTACCTTTACCAGAGAAATGAGTTTCTTATAAATAGCATATAGTTGGATTCATTTTGATTTTTTATCCATTCTATGAATTTTTTTATCCATTCTATTTTTTTAACCAGTCTATGTCTTTTGATTGGTGCATTTAATCATTTTACATCCAAGGTTATTATTAATAGGTGTGAATGTCCTCATGTGATTCTTTGAATAGTTTCACTTCTGCAGGTGGATTTCTGCTCCTCCTGTATGACTTCTCAAATCAGCTCTCTTACTCAACCCTCCTCAAACCTTTGAAACTTCCCTGTCCATTTATGTGCAAAATAAAGGACAGCTTCTGTTACTTTTTAAATGCCCACAATTGACCACACATTATATTGTATACATGTGAGTCTGAGCATGTAAAATTCCTTGTATCTAGTAGATAGGAACAAAAGATACTGCCTCCTTACATTTATTTTTTATCAAGTCCTACTCATCAAATCAACTGTTAGGTACATTCCATTAAGTAACATGGGAGACAATACTTATCTGTGATGGAGTTTGTTGTTATTGTTGCTGTGTTGTTTTATTTATTTATTTTTTGTACTGAGGATTGAGCTCGGGCATTTAACCACTGAGCTACACCCACAGCCTTTTTCTGTTTTTTACTTTGAAACAGTCTCGCTGAGTTGCTGAGGGTCTCCATAAGTTGATGAGGCTGCTCTCCAACTTTCAATTCTCTTATGTCAGCCTCTCAACTACTGGGATTATAGACATGCACCGCCAAGCCCAGCTAATGTTAATGTATCAACTTGGCTGGCATGAGGGATGCCCAGATAATTGGTAAAACATGATTTCTGGGTGTGTTTGTGAGGCTGTTTCTGGAAGAAAATAGCATTTGCTTTGGTGAACTGAGTCAAAAGGAAGTCCCTCCACAATGTGGGTGGCCACAAGGGGTTGAATAGAAGAAAAGGCTTGAGAAAGGTCAGATTCACTTTCTGAGCTTGAGCTGAGACATCCCTCTCTCCTGCCCATGGACATCACTCCTGGTTCTTAAGCCTTCAAACTCATAGGAAAAGACACCACTGGCTTTCTTGATTCTCCAGCCTCCTACCTTATCAGATGATGAGATTTTTCACCTCCATCATTGTATGATCCCATTCCTCAAATCAATCTCACATTGGTTCTGCCTCTGAGCAGAACCCTGACTAATATAATAGTAAACAAATTATGAAATATTAAAAATATCTGAAATTGGGATCTTTCTGGAAAATAAAAATCTAACAATTATCCAATAATTGACTATTTAGTTTTAACTAGAACCAGGATATTTTTGTTTTTGCCAATAACAATAGGCTCTTCATCAGTCAGCAATATTACAAATATTTAAAAATTACTTAATAAAGAGTTGGTAGCAAACAATTCCATTACAGAGTTAAATTACAAATAGAACAGACAGACTGGAGATTTAGACACCTGGAAGATAACAATGAAATAAACTAAAATGTTTTACAAAACAATTGAAACTGAAGGAATTTACTTAGTGCCCATAAAATCATGGTTTCTCTTTTAATTTAGAAAAACTAAAAAGTGGCTGGGCGTGGTGGCGCACGCTTGTAATCCCAGTACTTTGGGAGGCAAAGACCGGAGGATCCGGGTTCGCGGCCAGCCTCAGCTCTCTCTGTCTGTCTCTCTGTCTGTCTCTCTCTCTCTCTCTCCCTCCCTCCCCTCCCCTACTTAGTGAGGCCCTCCGCAACTTTGTGAGACCCGGTTTCAAAATAAAGTATAAAAAATAAGGCCGGGGGTGTAGCGCGGGGGTAGAACGGCCCTGGGTTCAATCCCCAGTACCGCAAAAAAAAAAAGAAAAAAAACCTAAAAAGTGAATTTAACACCTCATTAGGAATATAATGGATGAATGTGTTTCTTCAGGCGGGGAAGTTCAGGAGGTGGAGACTGGTCACCTGGACCCCACCTAGACTGCACAGGGAACACTACTGTCATCATCTTGGTCCTCTTGCAGGGCCTGTGTGACTTTAAACAAAAAGCTTCTGCTATTGCTCCTGTGCGTCAGCTGGCTGGCCCTGCTGATCTGGGCCAAGCTTGGCTAATTTTGCCTTGGCTCCTTGTCTGGAATCCGAGGGGTGTCCTGGGGGAGGCTGGCTTTCCTAGAATGGTCTCAGTCACACGTCTGGCAGTTGTCCGGCTACTGACTGGG
The DNA here is from genome assembly GCA_004027185.1 of Glis glis. Classification (NCBI taxonomy): domain Eukaryota; kingdom Metazoa; phylum Chordata; class Mammalia; order Rodentia; family Gliridae; genus Glis; species Glis glis. The sequence continues at coordinate 9,645 of PVJS01014543.1, forward strand.
ACACAAAGAGTGCCTGGACCACATGTCTATCACCATCCTGCAATATAAAAGGCCTTCTGAGACGCCATGATGAGTTTACTTCCATTATATCCTATTGGGCCAAACAAGCCACCAGGCCAGCCCAGATTCAAGAGGAGAAGAAGCAGAAACCACTTTCCCCAGGGAGGAGTAGCAAGGTCACATTGTCAAGGGCATAATGCAGGGGATATGACCTATTGTGGCCACTAAATATATTTTTAAATGCAATTTTATATTATGTTAATTTTAGATCTAAGAAAAGTTGCAAAAATATTACAGAACATTTCTATAAAAGCTTCACCTGGTTTCTGCTATTGTTAACATATTACTGTGGTGCATTTATCACAACTAAAAAACCAATGTTGGTCCTTTACATTATTAGCTAAACTTCATACTTTACTCAGATTTTATTAGTTTTTCCCTAATGTCTTTTTACCAGGATCCCACCCTGAATACCATTTAGCCATCATGTCTACTCTTGGCTGTGACAGTTTCTAAGACTTTCTTTGTTTCGATGACCATGACAGTTTTGAGAAGAACTGTCAGTATTCTGTAGAAGAACCCCCAATTTG
>PVJS01014543.1:10334-40316 GCA_004027185.1 Glis glis
ACAAAATTATGGGAAATACACACAATGGAATTCTACTCAGCAATAAAGAAGAACAAAATAACAGCATTCGCAAGAAAATGGAAAGATCTGGAGAACATTATGTTAAGTGAGATTAGCCAATCACAAAAAAAGAAGGGACATACGTTTTCATTAATATGCACAACTTAGGGAGTAGTGGGGACACAAAAGGGACTCCAATGACAACAGAGAACCCTCAGTGGTGCAAGGGAAGGGGTACAAGGGAAGGAGAAGGGTAAGAAAGAAGTGAATCTATGGAATTACTGTCATAAACAATGTGTATATATGAGATTATACCAACATCATTCTCAGTGCTACATGTGGGGGGGGGGCAGGGAGAGGGACACCAAGAGCTGTGTGCATGTATGTTAACACCAAACTGATACTCCTTGTGATGTGAGACTACAATGCACCAATAAAAACATAAAAAAAGAACCCCCAATTTGGGATTGTCAGGTGTTTTTCTCATGATGAGCCTGGGGTTGTGGGTTTTGGAGAGGAAGGCCACAGAGGTGACATGTCCTCTGTCAACATCACTTATCATTAATGGTGCCAACTTCACCACCTGGCTAAGGTAGCGTGGGCCGGGCTTCTCCACCATCATCTCACTCCTCTTCTCCCTTTGCACACTGTGCGCTGTTCCAGGAATTCACCGAGCACAGCCCCCACTTCGGGGATGGAGAGCTGTGTTCTACCTCCATGAGGGGGAAGTATCTACATAAGTTATTTGGAAACCTTCTGTTATTTATTTACTCAGCAGTTTGTTATATCAATGTGCATTCATGGATATTTACTGTATATTTTGTGTCATAATCTAATACTATGTTATTTATTTATTTACTTTTTTGTGGTACCAGGGATTGAACCCAGAGGGGTTCTACCTCCGAGCTACACCCCTGGCCCTATTTTTTTTATACTTTATTTTGAAACCGGGTCTCACGAAGTTGCGGAGGGCCTCACTAAGTAGCTGAGGCTGGCCGCGAACCCGGATCCTCCGGTCTCTGCCTCCCAAGTACTGGGATTACAAGCATGTGCCACTAGGCCCGGCCTATGTTATTTATTTTGATATTCAAATTTTTCCAATTTAGGGCAAGGAGAGATCTTTCTGTTGGCTCCCTTACCCTTTGAAACACCTCTACTGTTGTGTTTTTGAGCACTTCCTTACTTTAGGACTAATTACAGGATATTGCAGACTCATCCTGTATATTTTCTTTCTCAGCCCTAGAATAAGCCATTTCTTCAAGGATCCCTGATGCCTTTTATTGGAGAATGGAATTAGAAACTAAGATCTGGGGCTGAGTGTTGCTCCTTGCTGCTGGGGACCCACTCTAAGTGGGCTGAGCTGGGAAATGTATATACATATACTAGCTCACATATACACATAACTATTTCTTTGTATCTTTATTAAATTAGACATGAGCACATGCTAATGTCTCCAAATCTAACCCATTCACGTGGCTTATTCTATCCTTCTTCTCTTAGTTATTCATAACTTCCCACTTCGATAGTGAGAAATCTGGCTCCTACCCCTGCCGTCCATTTATTTAATTGTTCAATTCTAGTACAAATGTACTTGGGTTTCAAAACTGTCAACCCATACAGCAATGAGAACAGAACCTCTATTCTAAATTTCTAAAGATATTCTAAATTTCTATAGTTAAATTTCTAAATTTAATTTGATAAAGTTAAATTTGAAAAGTAGACTTCTAAAGTCTAATTTGTAAATTCTAAATTTGTAAAGTTAAAAATCTAACATTATTAAGGTCAGAACCTCTATTCCCCATGCCTTCAGTGAGATCATCAATAATTGTAATACAGATTATTAATTTCTAATACTAATTTGATTAGCAAATTCATAATTCAATCATATTCTTTTGTCATTGTATTTTATCTATTTTATATTATTTATATTACTTACATTCTTTTATCATTGTTTGTATTTTATCTATTTTATCCTGTGAGCCAGGTGTGGTGGCACATGCCTGTAATCCCAGTACTTGGTAGACTGAGACAGGAGGATCACAGGTTCAAGAGCAGCCTCAGCAACAAAGAAAAAAATTGGAAAAAAGACTGGGGGTAAAGCTTGGAGGTAGAATGTCTCTGGGTTCACTCCCTAGTACCACAAAAAAGAAAATACTTTATCCTGTGATTCCCCACTTTCCTAGTAGGTTTTTCTGTCTCTCTGTCTCTCTCTGTCTCTCTCTATCTCTCTCTCTCTCTGTGTGTGTGTGTGTGTGTGTGTGTGTGTGTGTGTGTGTGTTTTACTGAGAATTGAACCCAGGGGCATACTCCAAGCTACACTTCCAGCCCTTTTTGTTTATTTTTGAAACAGGGTTTCACTAGGTTGCTGAGTCTTGACATGTTGCTGAGGCTGTCCTCGAACCTGTGATCCTCCTTTTTCAGTCTCTCAAATACTGGGATTACAGATGCGCACCACCATGCCCAGTTGATTTTTAAAAATTTGAATACACTAATGTTCAATCTGTGCCTTGTAAAGTTCTATTGGTTTTGACAAATGGTAGATAGTATAGGAACTCTTTGTATATTCTGAATATTAAATCCTTATCAGATATATCGGTCACTATGCAGTACCATGCAGGATAGTTTCATGTCTCTAAAATATCCACTGTGAGGGCTCAGTAGTGGGAACTTGCCTAGCATGCTTAAGGTCCTGGGTTTGATCCCCAGCACCACAAAAAAAAAATTAAAAACCAAATCAAACAAACACAATAAAATATCCACTGTGTTTCACCTAGTTAAATTTCTTCCCTTCTTCAAACCTTTTTGAACCAGTTTTCCATTTCTATCATTTTTACCTTTAAAAGAAGTCATATAAGTGGAATTATACAGTATGTATGTAACGTTTAAGAGGGACTTCTTTCACTTAGCAAGATGCGTTTATGATTCACCCATATTCTTGTGTAGATTCATCGTTTGTTCCTTTTGATAGTATAGATGTGCCCTTGCTTATTTTTCCACCCATCCACTAAAGAACATATTACTCGCTTCTAGTTTTATTATGAATAAAGCTACTGTAAGCAGTTGTGTGCAGGATTTTGTGTGGACATAAGATTTATAATCGGTTGGGTAAATATCTCAGAGCGTAACTGCTGGGTCATGTGGTAAATCTATGTTTAACTTGGTAAGAAACTCCCAAACTGTCTTCCAAATGACTGTAGAAGATGTATGTTTTTCATTGCTGTGAGCAATGATTGACAGCTCCTATGTATCTTTGTCAGCACTCGGTATTGCTAGGGGTTTTGGAATTTAGCCATTATAACAGGTGTGCACCAATGTGTTTGCACTTTATTTTAATTTGCGCTTTCCTGTTGGCAAGTGACGCCAAGTATCACACTTGATTGGCTATTTGTATATATTTCTGAGCTCTCTATTCTTTGGTCTAGTGTCAATTCTTTTGACCACACTATCTTGGTTACTGTAGCTTTATTGTAAATTTTGAAATTGGGTAGTGTGAGTCCTCCAACTTTGTTCTTTTCCAGAATTTTGTTGGCTATTCTAGGCCTTCGCCTTTCCTTGTGAAATTTAGAATCAGATTATCAATATCTACCAAAAAGTATGTTGGGATTTTGATTGTGGTTGCATGGAATCCATAGATCAATTTGGGAAAAATTAATACCTTAACAATATTGATGCTTCCAATCCATTATTTCTTTTTTATTTCCATTTTTGTTCCCCAACTCTCCTGCACCCCTCAAGTCCTAGTAACCAACATTCTATTTTCTGCTTCAACTGGACAAAGGATTCATCATGTTTATAGATTCCACATAGAAGTAAGATTATGTGATATTTGTCTTTCTGTGTCTGGCTTATTTCAGCTAACGTAATGTCTTCTCGGCTTCTCCATGTCATTGCAAATGCAGGATTTCTTCTTTATAAAGGCCGAATAGTAATCCATTATGTGTATACATACCATATTTTTTTATCCATCTGTCAAAGGACTCTCATTCCATATCTTAGCTAGTGTGAATAGTGCTGCAATAAACAGTGAGGTATTGAAGATGTCCTTCAACATATTGATTTCATTTCCTTTGGATATATATCCGGTAGTGAGATTGCTAGGTCATATGATAGTTCTATCTTTAATTTTTTTAAGGGACCTCCATACTGTTTTCCATAACAGCTATGTTTCTATAATCTAGATTCCTAACAACAGCGTGTGAGGATTCTCTTTTGTCTACAACCTCACCAACATTTATGTTATCCTTGTAGTGTCCGATGGATCTGTAGTAATAAACCCTCTTTCATTCTTTATGTTGGAAACTTGTGTATTCTTTTGTTTATGGTCAGCCTGGCTAGAGGCATCTCACTTTTATTAATATTTATAAAGAACCAGTATTTGGGTTCAAGGATTTTCTTTCTTTTTTTTTTTTTTTTTTTGCGGTACCGGGGATTGAACGCAGGGGCATTCTACCTCCACGCTACACCCCCGGCCCTATTTTTTATACTTTATTTTGAAACCGGGTCTCACAAAGTTGCGGAGGGCCTCACTAAGGAGAGAGAGAGAGAGAGAGAGAGTTGAGGCTGGCTGCGAACCCGGATCCTTTGGTCTCCGCCTCCCAAAGTACTGGGATTACAAGCGTGTGCCACCACGCCCGGCTCATGGATTTTCTCTATTGTTTTCCTGTTTTCAATTTCATTTATACTCTGATTTTTACTATTTTCTCTTTCTATTGACTTAGATTTAATTTCAGGTCCTTTCTCTAGTTTTCTAGGGTAGAAGTTTAAGCTATTGATTTTTAGAACTTTCTTCTGTTCTAACATACACATTTTATGCCATAAATTTCCTTCCAAACACTGCATTTGCAGAATCCCACCCATTGTTACAATTTGTATTTTCATTTAGTTCAAAATATCTTCTAATTTCCCTTGAGACTTCTGTTTTGACTTGTGGCTTATTTAGAAGTTTATTGTTTCATTTCCTGATACATGCAGTTATCTTCTTGTTATTAATTTCTCAGGGATTTTTGTGGTCAGAGGACATAATTTGTCTGATTTCTACTCTTTTATTTTTATTTTTATTTTTTATTTTTTTTTATTTTTTTGCAGTACCGGGGATTGAACCCAGGGGCATTCTACCTCCGAGCTACACCCCCAGCCCTATTTTTTATTCTTTATTTTGAAATAGGGTCTCACTAAGTTGCAGAGGGCCTCACTAAGTAGCTGAGGCTGGCTGCGAACCCAGATCCTCCAGTCTCAGCCTCCCAAGTACTGGGATTAGAAGCGTGCGCTACCACGCCCGGCTACTCTTTTAAAAAATTTGTTAAGGTATATGTTATGGTCCAGAATGTCTTGGCAACCATTCCATGTCCACTTGAAGAGACTGTGCATTCTGTTGTTATTGGATGAAATGTTCTTTTTTTTTTCTTTTTGCGGTACTGGGGATTGAAGCCAGGGGCATTCTACCTCCGAGCTACACCCCCAGCCCTATTTTTTATTCTTTATTTTGAAACCGGGTCTCACTAAGTTGCGGAGGGCCTCACTAAATAGCTGAGGCTGGCTGCAAACCCAAGTACTCAAGTCTCAGCTTCCCAAGTACTGGAATTACAAGCGCGCACCACCATGCCCGGCTGGATGAAATGAATGTTCTAAAGTGTTAATTAGATCAAGTTCAGTAATAGTGTTGTACAGCCCATTTATATACTTTCTGATTTTCTATCTGCTTGACCTGCTAACTATTGAAAGAGGGATTTTTGAGTCTCCAACTATAATAGCAGATTTGCTTCTTTGTCTTTCAGGTCTATCAGCTTTGTCTCATGAACTTTGACACTTCATTATGGTTTCTTGGAGATTTGACCCCTCATCACGATGCAGTGTCCCTGTTTATCCTGACCATCTTCCTTACTCTAAAGCCTGCTTTGTCTGATATGATTATAGCTACTCCAGCATTCTTTTGATCAGGGTCAACATAGTGTATCTTCCTCCATCCCTTTACTTTGAAAAAATAGAGATAAAATTCACATACCATAAATTCACTCCCTTATAGTGCAAAATTCTATGTTTATTAGTATATTTACAAAGATGTATAATCATTGTCACTGCTGGATTCTAGAACCTTTTAATTACTTAAAAAGAAATGCCATACCAATTAGAGATCACATCCCATTCTCCTACCCACAGCCTCTGGCAACCACTAATCTTATCTCTGTCTCCATAGATTTGGCTGTTCTGGAAATTCACAGACATGAAATCATACAATGTGATTATGTATTGTGTCTGGCTTCTTTCACTTGACATAATGTTTTCAATTTATCCATCCTGTAGCATGTATCATTAATTCATTCCTTCTTAAGGCCAAATAGTATTCCATCGTATGACGTAATGTTCTCTTGCACCATTCTATTTGGTTTATCCTTTTATAAAGGGTTTATCCCCAGTTGACAAACATTTGATTTGTTTCTATCTTTTGGCTCTGATGAATAAGGCTGCTATGAATAGTGGCATATGCATTTTTGTGTGGATATATGTTTTAAATCCCTTAGGTGTATAACTAAGATTTGAACTGGTGAGTCTAATGGCAAACATATATTTAACGTTTTAAGGAGTCACTAAACTGCTTGTCCAAGCGATGCATGCACCATTTTACATCCCACTGTTGACACAATAAGTTTCCATTCTCTCTGCATTAGTTGCCAGCACTTGTTATTGTGGTATTCTCTTTGTCTTGGATATCATGATATCCATAATACATATGATATCATTATATATATATATATATATATAAAATTTTAATTTACCTATCTATCTATATATATATATTCATTTATTTATTTTTTGCAGTACTGGGGATTGAACCCAGGGGCATTCTACCTCCAAGCTACACCCTCAGCCCTTTTTATTCTTTTATTTTGAAACAGGGTCTCACTGAGTTGCAGAGGGCCTCACCAAGTAGCTGAGGCTGGCTGCGAACCTGTGATCCTCCAGTCTCAGCCTCCCAAGTACTGGGATTACAAGTATGCGCCACCACACCAGGCTCTCATTGTGGTTTTGATTTTGTATTTCTCTAATGATACTGAGTATCTTTTCATGTGCTTATTGGCCAATTATATATCCTCTTTGAATAGATGTTTATTCAAGTCCTTTGCCCATTTTTAAATAATAACAATTATTATTATTATTATTATTATTATCATTATTATTATTGTGGTACCGGAGTTTGAACCCAAGGACATTCTACGTCCTAGCTACACCTCCAGCCGATTTTTTTTTTTATTTTTAGTTTGAAACAGGGTCTTGCTAGATTGATAACATACTCACTACTTGCTGAGGCTGTCCTTGAACCTGTGATCCTCTTGTTTCAGCCTCCCAAGTATTGGGATTACAGGCCTGTGCCACAACACCCAGCTTGCCCATTTTTAAATTCGGTTGTTTTAATTGTTTGTGTCCTTTGGTTGTTCAGTCAGAGTAGCTCTTTATATGTTCTGGATATTAACCCCTATTACACATATAAATTGCAAATATTTTCTCTCATTACATAGCTTGATTTTTCACTCTCTTGATAAAGATACTTGGTACATAAATTTATTTTTAAATTTTATCTATATTTTCTTTCGTTGTTCATGCTTTTGTTATCACAGTCAAATTCAAGATCATGAAGATTCACTTGTTTTCTTCTAAAAAAATTTATGATTTTAGCTTTTATATTAGGCTTTAATCCTTTGTGAGCTAAGTTTTTTTGTTTGTTTGTTTTGGTACTGGGGATTGGACCCAGGGGCATTCCACCTTCGAGCTACATCCCCAGCCCTTTTCATTTTATTATTTGGAAACAGGGTTTCACTAAGTTGCTGAGTCTCAGTAAACTGCTGAGGCTGTCTTCAAACCTGCGATCCTCCTGCCCCAGCCTCCCATGTAGTGGGATTACAAGCGTGCGCCACCACACCCAGCAGTGAGCTAAATTTTGAATATAGTATGAGATATAAATCCAATTGTCCCAACATAATTTTTTGAAGAGACTATCTCTTCTCTATTGAACGGAACGGACTTACACTCTTGTCAAAAATCAGTTGCCAGAGCCGGGCGTGGTGGCGCATGCTTGCAATCCCAGTACTTGGGAGGCTGAGACTGGAGGATCCAGGTTCGCGGCCAGTCTCAGCTACTTAGTGAGGCCCTCTGCAACTTAGTGAGACCCTGTTCCCCGGTACCACACACACACAAAAATCAGTTGCCAGCCAATGTGATGGCGCATGCCTGTAATTCACTATTTGGGAGACTGAGACAGGAGGGTCAAGGGCTCAAGGCCAGCCTCAGCAATTTGGTGAAACCCTGTTTCAAACTTTAAAAAAATTAAAAGAGCTGAGGGTATAGCTCGGAGGTAGAATGCCCCTGGGTTCAATCCCCAGGACCCAACCCCCCAAACGTATACGAGCTTGAAAAGACTACTTCTGCCTGTCGCTCCCGGAATCTGGGCACAGATTTCCAACTCCAAGGCCCCAGATCAGAGGCCGGGGCAACAGCGGGGATGCAGGTAAGAAAGTTGGCCATGCACCTTCTGCACTAGAAGCCGAAAGCAGTGACCCTGCACGTCACTTCCGCTCGCGCTGGGCGGCGGGCCCCGGATGCGGAAATCGTGGCAGAAGTCACTGGGAAGTGTAGTCTGTGAGGCAGAAGCGTGGAGCGGTCCCGGTAGGGCGGGAGCTTCACCAGGGAAGCCCTACATGAATGATGAGCGTGGCTTTAAGTAACAGAGGGGCGCCATTCTCCAGCTGGCTGCAGCGGCCACCCAGAGATGGAGCCATCGGAGGCCAATGGGAGCCGCCGAGCATCCTGGGAGGAGAGGGTCCCGCCGCGCAGAGCATTCTGGGAGGTGTAGTCCCGCGGCGTACTGCTGGAGAGCCCCCGCTAGCGGCTGGAGCGACCCCTTGTTCTTTGGTGGCGCTGGTGAGTGAGGCTCCCGCGGGGCCCTCGCGCTGCGGTGCCCTTTTCTGCGGCGCAGGAAAGTCCTGAAGGGCTGGTCTGGGGAACGAGCCCGGCCTTTGCGGGTGGCAAGGGGAGTGGAGTGGCTGCGCTGCGTGACTCTGGCCGCGCTCTTCCGGAGGTCTTATTGGGTGTGGACGTGCATGTTTTGGGGAGTAAGGTGAACCTCCGCTAAGAGTCGTGTGGTAGGTGGGTGCAGGGCTCGGCCCCTCTGTGCTAGGGTTCTTGTGGGTGGCGAGACTTTCGGCCTTGGGTGAAATCCCGGTATTGCGAGAGGGGTCGTCCATGCCTTAAGTCTCCAGGTTTGGAGGGCTTGAATAGGCTTTTAGGGGTCTGATATCTCCCAGGCGATGGGTGTTTTAGAAATAACTTTTCATGGCGTCTAAAGAAAAGGCACGTGTTCGAAAATTGCTTGGCAAGGTGATTTTACTTTTTTGCAAAAAAAGGGTGCTCCCAGGTGTGTGAGAGAGCTCAACAGACTAAGAACCCAGTAAGTCTTATATCCCTAATACAAGGCTCCTCCTGCGCTGAACTCCTATTGGTGGGAGTTACAGCTTCATATTCTTCCTGGTCAGCTACAGGGGAAGATTGGGAAGGATTGACACCTGTAATCTCTTAAGAGATGTTAATTTAGGGAAGGAATGTAAGTCCCAACCGGTTTACAGAATGGCAATTTAAGTGAAACTACTCCTTTGACAGAAAAGATACAATTATATTCTCACAGGTGGGGACTATCCTTAGGGCCAGGTGTCCTGGGGTTTTGGTTGGTTGGGAGCTGGTGGTGTTCAGACCCAACCATCCTGCCTTTCTGATGCAGGGTGAGGGGCAGGGGGGCTTAACTAGACAAGCGTGGGTTTGACTGGGTTTGGGTAGCCACTGTGGCACAATCTTGGAGTACCAGTTTGTCTGATCATCCCTGGGTTTGGGCGTTGGAGAAGGAGGTCGAGTTGGGGCTCGTTTGGCAAGTTTTGCAAAGGTCCAGGGGACCGTTATTGACTACAAAAACCACAGGATTTTAAATTCCATTTTAATGTCTTAAATTGAGACATGGCAAATGCCCAGAAGTAGGTAAAACTCCCCAGACTTGTCACCCAGATTCAACACTTAATAACTTCATGACCAATCTTGATTCATCTCAAAGAATCTGTACAAACTTTAAGAGCCTGGTCTCCACAGCCAAATTTCTACAGGTTGTCACTTTATAGGTTTGTCATCTTGGGCAAGAGACTGATCTCACTGTACCTCAATGGTCTCATCTGTAAAATGGTAACAGCATCTACTTCATTGGGATGTTTTAAGGGCAGGATGAAGTGAGACTCACACAGTGCCCAGAACAGTCTCTAGTATATAGTAAGTGCTCAGTAAGTCTTTCCTTTCATTATTAGTAGCAGAGGAACACTTCATGCTCCGTGTTAACAACATGTCAGAGAAGGTTTTCTCCCTCCCTCCCTCCTTTCCTTCTTGTGGTTCTGGGGATTGAATCCAGGCATGCTCTATGACTGAGTTATACCCCAGCTCTTTATTTTTATTTTTCTTAAATTTTGAAACAGGGTCTCGCTAAGTTGCCCAGGCTGACCTCATGTTTGCAGGCCTGCCTCAGCCTCCGTACTGCACCTGCCCGCAGGCTGTGTTCTTAGACTACATCCCAGCTCTGTTCCCAGGAAGCTGCTCACAATTTTTCCTTTTTCTTCTGTGGTAGGTCACTTCCTGATGCCTTTAAGGAGCAGAAGGTGCTACCCTCTTGGCCCTTGAGGATTTCCAGTGACTTTTCTGAACATTTTTTGTTCTTGCTCTGTGTCCTGTAACTCCTGGCTGCCCAGAGAGGATTGCCTGCTGGGGGAAGTGAGGACTCCTGGGCTCGTGACCACCCAGCTTCAGGTGAGTGCCACTTGCCTTTTGCATCTTGAACCATGAGTAGGTTTTCTTTGTTCAGCATTGACATTTTGTGCCCTACAGTGTTCTCTCCGAGGGTCAGAGCTCCAGCTGGTTCCTCTAGGAAAACAGGCCTGTTCTAACTGTGACAGTTTTTGCAGGGAGCATTCCAACCTGGTTTTCTCATTCATTACACCTCCATCCATACAACTGCATTTCTCCTCTCAGTGGCTTTCAGATTTCTCATTCCTAGGGGTTGTCTGGTGCTTTGAAATTGCCAGCATTCAGTTCAGTGTCTTCTGTTACCCTCTCTCTTTTTCCTGCTAGAGTAGTTTGTAGCAAATCCCAGATTAATCATTTCTTTCTTTTTTCGTGTGTGGTACTGGGGATTGAACCCAGGGGCATTCTACCTCTAAGCTACACCCCCAGCCCTATTTTATTTTTATTTTGGAACACAGTCTCACTAGGTTGATGAGAGTCTCACCACTTGCTGAGGCTGTCCTCAACACTGCGTTCCTCTTGTCACAGCCTTCCAAGTACAGGGAAGCGCCATCATGCCTGGCTAGATTTATCATTTAACCTGCAAATAACCTCAAGTAGGTACCTCTAACACATAAGGAGATATGTATAAGCTTATTTTAATGTATGTATGATTTTAACATGTGCAATTTGTTATGCCAGTCCATATTTAATTTTCCTCAATTATTTAAAAAATGTCTTTTTTCCACAGTCACAATAGCATAGGCAAGAGGCAGGAAAAGAGAAATATCTAGAATTCATCATAATGGTTTACCTTGTGCCTGTCTCTCTTTCAGTTGCTCATCTTGGTGACCCATGTTAATAGCTGTCACTTTTACCTTATGATACAAGCTGGGCCTCTGAGTTTTCTTTACTTCCTTGTTCATTCCAAACTTACCTTCCATTTGATTAGCTGTTATATTCTTCTTCTACCTCCATATACTACTTGATTCTATGTCTTCTCTTTGTCTCCATACCTCCTGTCTTTTCTCCTACTTTATTCCATGTCTTTCCTTCCATTTAAGGTAAACTCCTTAAAAAAATTATATTTGCAGTCTCCATTTCTTTCATTCCATTGTCTCTTAAACATTGCCATAAGGCTTTTTTAGCTCCACCTACCAAAATATATCCTTGTCAAAGTCACCATTATTCTCCCTGTGACTAAATGCCATAGTCAGTTCTTAGCAACATTTTACATCACTGCTTACTTCCTCTTTTAAATATCCTTTCCCCCAGTTGCTGTTGGTTTCCAGGTTATCCTCTAACCTTATAAGCCGTTCTTCTGTTGTCCCTTTTGCTGGCACCTCCTCTACTCTCCCGAACCTGTTTTCAGTTCTTAGATCTCTCCTCTTCCCCAGCTCTGCTCTCCTTGGTGGTCGTGTCCACTCTTGATGTTTTAGATGCCATCACTCTGAGATTCATCCTAGGTCTCTGCCTTCAACTCCACATCCTAGACTCCTACTGTCTGCTTCACATTTTCACTTAGATATCTCGTGAACATCTCAAGCCTAATGTGTCCAATAACAAACGCTGATCACCTCCCCAAACATGCTTCACCCTCGTGGGGTATAGAAGTTCTTTCAAAGGGAGCAGAGACCTGGCGACTCCTGGTAGGTCACATGGCAGCTTGGTAGATTGCTCAGGCTCAGCACCTTGGAGTCATCCTTAATTCCTTTCTTGTTCTTATACCCTATCCACATTAAGCAAATCCGAGCTCCAACAATCTCCAACCCCTGCTGCTTCCACAGAGGTCCATTCTGTCTGGATCATTGCCTTCGAGTGGTCTCTTTTTTTTTTTTTTTTTGTGGTACCGGGGATTGAACCCAGGGGCTTACCTCCGAGCTACACCCCCAGCCCTATTTTTTATTCTTTACTTTGAAACAAGGTCTCACTAAGTTGCGTAGGGCCTCACTAAGTAACTGAGGCTGGCTGCAAACCTGGATCCTCCAGTCTCAGCCTTCCAAGTACTGGGATTATAAGCGTGTGCCACCACACCTGTTTTTTTTGTTTGTTTGTTTGTTTGTTTTTTTAAGTACTGGAGATTGAACCCAGGAACACTCTGCCTCCAAGCTACATTCCCAGCCGTTTTTATTTTTTATTTTGAAATAGAGTCTCACTAAGTTGCTGAGGCTGGCTTCGAACCTGCAATCCTCCTGTCTCAGCCTACCATATACTGGGATTACAGGCGTGCAACACCATGCCCAGCTTGAGTGGTCTCTTGACTTCTCCCCTTTTCCCCCTGCTAAGATATATTAGTACAGCAACCACAAGGATCTTTTCAAGTATAAATCAAACCATGCCATGCATTTGCTCAAAACCCGGTAGTGGCTTCTCATCTTACCCAATGTCAAAACCAGTATCCTTCAAGGCCACCTCTAATCTTCCCATTCAACTCTTAGACTTTGTCCCCACCACTCCATCTCAGTCATAGTGACCTGTCTGCTCCTGAACCGTACCAGCCTGACTTTGGCATCAGGGCCTTTGGCTGTTCTCTGATTGAGATGTTTACTCCCTCACACCGTTTATATTTTTACTTAGTCATCTCAGGGAGGCCTTTCCTAGTCACCATACTTAATATTCCAAAACCCCACCCCACTTCTGTTACTAATTTCCTTGCTCTGTGCTTTATTTCTCTCATCACTTTCTGATAAACTGTGTTTAATTCATGCATTTCATATGCCCCCTTCCTCCTCCATGTCAGTGACGGCAGGTGTTTTTGTCTTTGTTCACTTCTGTATCACCAGTGTTTGCAACAGTGCCACACCGTTAATAAGTATAATACATATATATAACTAATGTAATATAATATAATATACAGCTTAATAAATATCTACTGAACAAAGGAATAACCCAGCCTTGTGGATATAGAGCTCCTTCTGTGCGCAGTGGCTGAGGCCGAGCAGGATGCAGGGTGATGGTCTACAGAGGCTGTGAGGAGACTTTTGTCACTGTCCTGGTGCCGCAGCTGAGGCACCAGGTGAGGTGGAGAATTGAGAGAGTTAGTGGAGTCAGAGGCAGTCGGCCCTGGGAATCGGTTTGATGTGGCAGGTAGGGAAGAAGTGCTCATGGTGACTGAGTAAGCACGTGGATGGATGATGGGGTGCTTTTGTCAGTAAGAAAGCTGAAGAGAGCCGGGTGTGGTGGCGCACGCTTGTAATCCCAGTACTTGGGAGGCTGAGACCAGAGGATCCGGGTTCGCGGCCAGCCTCAGCTACTTAGTGAGGCCCTCCGCAACTTAATGAGACCCTGTTCCAAAATAAAGAATAAAAAATAGGGCTGGGGGTGTAGCTTGGAGGTAGAATGCCCCTGGGTTCAATCCCCAGTGCCAAAAAAAAAAAAAGAAAGCTGAAGAGGGAGAGAGCACAACATGTCTGAAAGGGTTCTGATCATGGATTACTGCACAACAAACCACCCTAAAACTTGGTGGCTTAGAAGAGCAACCCCGTTAATCTCCGTAATTCTTTGGGTTACCTGCATTAGCTGGGCAGTTCCTCTGCTCCAAGTTACAGACCTCACTGAGGCTGTAGTCATCTGGGGACTCATTTGGGTTCCTCACACATTTGGTGCTTTAGTGGGCCGAATGAAGACTGGGGTCAGCTGGAACCCTGGGCCTCTCTCCATGTGGTACCTGGACCTCTGCCTCTCTGTGTGTTCTCTCCAGTAGACTAGTTGAACTTCTTACACAGTATCTTAGGGCTACCAAGAGTGAAAGCTGTCTAGCCCTCTTAAGACTTAAACCTGTAAAGCCAGGTACAGTGGTGCACACCTGTAGCCCCAGCTTCTCGGGAGGTTGCCGCAGAAGGATTGCAAGTTTCAAGGCCAACCTCTGCAACTTATTGAGACCCTGTCTCAAACAAAAATAAAAAGGGCTGGGAAGTAGTTCAGTGGTAAAGTAGTTCTGGGTTCAGTCCTCAGTAGTACCACCCTCCGCGTGCACACACACCCAAAAGCTAGGCGTGGTGGCACATACCTGTAATCCCAGTCCTTGCAAGGCTGAAGTAGAAGGATTGCAGGTTCAAGGCCAGCATGTGGTAACTCGGTGAGACCCTGTTTCAAAAATAAAAAATAAGTATTGGGGTTGGAGCTCAGAGGTCAAGTGCCCTCTGGGTTCAATCCCCAGTGCCAAACATACACATTCAAAAGACTTCAACCTGTAAGTGGCACAGTGTTGCTGTGTCACATTTACTAGCTAGAGCAGAAACGAGGCCAGCCTGAAAGGACTCTCAGTGTTTAAAGCTGGAATAATTTGAACAGCAAAATAAACAATGATAATACTGTATTCCAACCCCTAGGATAAGATATGAACCTAAACTGACATAAATAATTGAATCAAATAAATGGGGAGATGGGACAGCTCATGTATGGAATTCTAATGAGTTTAGAATGAAAGAGAGAAATAGAACATTGTCATTTGGTAAATACCACAGCAATAACTTCACAGCAATAACTTCACAGATATATGCTAAATCAGTAGGTAGGTGGAATTTTTGAAGAGAAACAGGATATTTATATAATCTCGCAGTTTCTCTCCCAAAGTATTGTGTTATAATTTTTCTTGCTATGAATATTTCTTTCTGGTTGGTTTCACTTAGCATAATATCTTCAAGGTTCATGCATGTTGTAGTATGTGTCAGAATTTCCTTTCCAGGCTGAATAATACTCCATTGTATGCATATACCATGGTTATCCATTCATCTGTTCATGGACACTTGAGTTGCTTTTGCCTGTTGGCATTATGAATAATGCCATGATTAACAAGAGGTTTTTTATTTTTGGAACCAGGGATTGAACTCAGAGGCGTTCTACCTCTGAGCTACACCCCCAGTCCTGTTTTTATTCTTTATTTTGAAACAGGGTCTCACTAAGTTGCAAAGGGCCTCACTAAGTAGCTGAGGCTGGCTGCAAACCCGGATCCTCCTGTCTCAGCCTCCCAAGTACTGGGATTACAAGCATGCGCCACCACGCCCGGCTCTTAATAAGAGTTTTATACAAATATTTGCTCAAGTTACTGCTTTCAGTTCTTTTCGATGTATACCCAGAAGTGGGATGGTGGATCACATAATCATTTAAAATTTTTTGAGGAGCTATCATAATGTTTTGTCTATGTACCATTTTATCTTCCTAACTGTAACATGCAGAAGTTGAATTATGATTTTGAAAAATCTGATGGAACCCTGTATTTTTTGCTTAGGGGCCCTTGGATTTTTGTTGTTGTTGTTCTTTAGAATTGAATAGTTTTTCTAATGGATGCCTTGGAATTAAGAGTTAACTTTTCTCTCATATCAGGTCATCTGGCTTTGACATGTGTCTTGGATTATACTTTTTTTGGTTCTGGGGGTTGAACTCAAAGACATTTTACCCCTGAGCTACACACCCAGCTTCTTTTATTTTTTCTTTTGAAACAGGTCTCGCTAGGTTGCTGAGAGTCTTACTCTGTTGCTGAGGCAGGTCTCAAACCTGCATCCTCCTGTCTCAGCCTCCCAAGTACGGGGATTACAGGTGTGCACCCCTGAGCCTGGGGATTATATTTTTAAATACTTGTTCTGTTCCATTGTCTTGTTGTTGTTCTTTTCAGTAATAGTGATTATATTACTATTATTCTGCTTTCCATTCTCCATTCCAGTGTCCTCTCTAGTCCTTTTTACAACTTTATTCCATTTTTTTTATTTTCTTAAGTTATTTTCAGGGCTATTCTTAGATGCCCATCATGTTTTCATTTCAATTTCTCTTTTCTTGGGTGTCTAGTAATTTAAGCTTTTTTCTCATATCCTCATATAATAATCTTTAAAGTAAGATTTGTTTTTTCTTTCAAAAGTTCAGTAATATCTCATTTTGATTTTCACTTTTTTGTCCATTTCTATTGTTAAGTATTTTGTTTTTATTTTATTTTATTTTATTTTGCTACTGGGGATTGAATCCAGAGACGCTCTACCTTTGAGCTACACTGATAGCTCTATTTTATTTTATATTTTGAAACGGGGTCTCACTTAGTTGCTGAGGGTCTCACTAAGTTGCTGAGGCTGGCTTCAATCCTGTAGTCCTCCTGTCTCAGCCTCTCAAGTACTGGGATTAAGGCATATGCCACCATACCCGGCTGTATTCTTAATTTTTAATTTTTTGAATTTTTTATTCAAGATAATATGTCTCAAAATGTTTGAGGATGTTTAATTCAGTTTGGAATTATGATTTTTTTTCTGTCTCACCATAATGTTTTTGGTGGGATTTTCTTTAGCTGAATTGTTTGGATTCTCTCTCCCTGTGTGTGTGTGTGTGTGTGTGTGTGTGTGTGTGTGTGTTTCTTTAATAGATAATGACTATTTGCATTTCGGTAAACCGAACTGGCATATTCTAGTAGTTTGGGGACTTTTTTCCAGTTCAGAAACTCTTTTGTCATTACAACAAAGTATGCTTTAGTTACTTGGTTGCAGGGGAGGAGAGATTGTGCATACTTTGATTTTTTTTAATTCTCTTTCGTTTTGCAAGACCCTGAGTTTCCCTCTGTTGGTTGTTTTTTTCCTTTACCTTGCTGTATGCAGACGCTACGTTTTCTCTGCTTTCTTATACTTCCCTTTGGCCACTGCGCCACCATCATTCACCTAGTAGTTAACCCTGAACAACAGATAATTCTGCAGTATAAGAGTCCACATTCCTTTGTTCAGAGTCAAAATACTAGCCGGGCGTGGTGGCGCACGCTTGTAATTCCAGTACTTGGGAGGCTGAGACCGGAGGATCTGGGTTCGCGGCCAGCCTCAGCTACTTAGCGAGGCCCTCCGCAACTTCCTGAGACCCGGTTTCAAAATAAAGAATAAAAAAACAGGGCTGGGGTGTAGCTCGGAGGTAGAACGCGCCTGGGTTCAATCCCCGTACTGCAAGAAAAAAACAAAATATGGGGAAATTTAAAAAGTTACCATGCATACCCATGGGAAGGTACAGCAGACTCAGAAAACGCTTGAGAAGACCTTCAGTTTACACTTCAATTAAAATGAAACAACAGAAAAGTGGAAAACCTTGAGAAAGGGAGAATATGACTCTCAACAGTTGCCACATTTTAAGATTGAGATGTTCAATTTTTAAGAATAATCATTAGGCATACAAAAAAAAAGAAAAGGAAAATATGGCCCATTCAAAGGGAAAAATAGATCAATAGAAAACATTCCTGAGAAAGCTAGATGGTGGACTTACTAGACAATGACTTTAAAACAGTTGTCTTAGGCAGGCATGGTGGTGCACACCTGTAATTCCAGTATGTGGGAGGCTGAGACAGGAGGATCACAGGTTCAAGGCCAACCTCAGCAATTTAGTGAGACTGTTTCAAAGTAAAAAATAAGATAGAACTAGGAGTGCAATTCAGAGGTAGAATGCCCCAGGGTTCAGTCCCCAGTACCACAAATAAAACAAAACAAACAAACAAAAACCCCAGCTAGGCGTGGTGGTATACACCTGTAATCCCAGGACTTGGGAGGCTGAGATAGGATGGCAGGTTTGAGGACAGCCTCAGTAACATAATGAGACTCTTATGCAACCTAGCAAGACCCTGTTTCAAAACAAAAACATAAAAAGGGATATGGGTGTAGCTTGGAGGTAAAACCCCTGAGTTCAATCCCTGGAACAAAACAAAACAAACAAACAAAAACCAAAACAGTTGTCTAACGGTGCTTAGAGACCTAAAAGATGTGGACAAAGTTAAGACAACAATGTAAAAACAAAGCGAAAATGTAAATAGATAGAAACCTTCAAAAGAAGCCAAAAAGAAATTCTGGGGCTCAGAAGTATAACTATTGAAATGAAAAATTCATTAGAGGGATTCACAAGCAGATTTGAGCAAATGGAAGAATTAGCAAACCTGAAGAAAGAGCAATTAGACTTAAGTCTGAGGAACACAGAAAAAGACCGAAGAAAAGTAAACAAGGTCGAGGGTATCTGTGGAACAACATCATTAAGTGGACAGACTTGTACACTGTGGAATTATCAAAAGAAGAGAAAGGGAAACCCATTAATAGAAGAAATAATCGCCCCAAACTTTCCAAATTTGATGGAAACATGAATGTGAACATTCAGGAAGCATAGCAAAGTACAAGTAAGATAAACTCAAAGAAACCCACAGCAACACACAGTGTAATCAAAGCATCAAAAGCCAGAGACATTAGAATTTTGAAAGCAGCAAGAAAGCCACTCTACACACAGGGGTCCTCAATGAGATCACCAGCAGATTTTTCATTACACATCTCAGAGACCAGAAGGCAGTGGGGTTGATGTATTCAGAGTGTGAAAAAATATATTGTCAACACAGAAACCTGTATCTGGGAAAACTGCCCTTCAATGATGAGGGAGAAATTAAGACATTCTCAGATAATCAAGAGCTGATAGATATTATTACCACTAGACATGCCCCACAGTAAATACTGACAGGAGTTTTCAGGTTGAAGTGAAAGGACAATTACTTGAAACCATATAAAGAAATAAAGTTTTCTAATAAAAGTAAATATATAGGTGGTAATGCAATCTAGTATTATAACTTTGGTTTCTAACTTCACTTTTTGTTTTCTTCATGACTTACGGAACTATTGCATTAAAAAAACAATCATTAGCTTTTGGTTTTGACCTCGCAGTGCATAAAGATGTAATTTTGTGACAGGTAATTGGATGGACATGGGGATAGAGCTATCTAGAAACAGAGTTTTTGTAGTTGGTACTAAATTCAATAATTTTTTTCACTTTATGATGTGAATTGTAGTCCTCTTGGTAACCTCAAAGAAAATAGCCATAGAATATATAGAAAAGGAATGCCAGGCATGGTCGTGCACACATGTAATCCCCATACTTGGGAGGCTGAGACAGGAGGATTGCATGTTTGCAGCCAGTCTCAGCAACTTAGTGAGGCCCCCTGCAACTTGGTGAAACCCTGTTTCAAAATAAGAGAATAAAATAGGGCTGGGGGTGTAGCTCAGAGTTAGAATGCCCCTATACATACATATATACATATATATTCCATATATATGGAAATGAGAAGGGAATTTCAAAGTTGCTCTAAAAAATTCATCTAAAGACAAAAGGAGACGGTAGTACAGGAAATGAAAAACAAGACTACAGGACATGTAGAAAACAAGAAGCAACATGGCAGGAGTAAGTTCCTCATCAGAGATTTTATGTAAATGGATTAAACTCTCCAATTAAAAGATAGAATTTGGTATAGTAGATTTTAAAAAACCATGATCCAACTATGTATAGAAGACAACTATGTACTACAGAAGACAATCAACTCACAAATAAAAAAGGTTTATTCTTGTTCACAGTTTTGGAGGTTATAGTCTGTGATCAGTTGGCCCCATTGCTTTGGGATTGTTACTAGGCAACACATTATAGCAGGAACACATAGCAGAGCAAAACCATGTACATCATGAGCCTGGTAGCAAATAGAAAGAGAAATTGGCTGGGTTCTCACGGTGCCCTATGGGGACATGCCCCCAAATAGCCTAAAGACCTCCCACCAGGCCCCTCCTCTTAAATATCTACCACCTCCCAACAGCACCACTCTGGGAACCAAGCCAGGATATGTGGACCTTTGGGGGTATTAAGCATCTAAGCTGCAGCAGCCAGTAAGCACATGGAAAGATACCATCACTAATTAGAAAAATGCAAATGAAAGGCAGAGGACTTACCGCTTTACATTAGTATGGCTACTACAAAAAGAAAAAGGAAAGGAAAGAAGGCAGGAAGTGGTGAGATTGTAGAGCAGCTGGGACCCTTCTGCATTGCTAGTGGGAATGTGAAATTGTGCAACTGCTGTAAAAACAGTATGTGGTTTCTAAAAATGTTGAATATAGTGTTACCATTTGATCTGATAATTTCACTTGTAGGTCCATGCTCAAAAGAATTAGAAAGTAAGAATTCAAAGATTAATATGCCAGTGTGTATAGCAGAATTATTCTCAGTAGCTAGAAGCTGTGTCCATGGATAGAAGAATAAACAAATGTGGTATATACATGTAGTGAATGCTACTTAGCATTAAAAAGGAATGAAATTCTGAGTGTATGCTTCTGTGTAGATGAATCTTGAAGATATTTTGCTAAGTGAAATAAGCCAGACACAGAAGAGCATACATTGTATGATCCCCTTTATCTTAGCTACATGGAATGACAAAATATAGAGATAGAAAGTACAGTGGTCATTGCTAGGGTCTGGGGGGAGAGAGAATGGGAAGTTATTGCTTAAAGGTTACAGAGTTTGAGTATGGAAATGCTGCATATGCTTTGGAGATGGGCCAACAACACTGAATTCATTTAATGTTACTGGACTGTACACGTAAGAATGGCAAAAATAGTAAATTTTGTGTTACTTGTGTTTTACCACAGTACAACTTTAAAACTTTCTATAGCCTTCTTCACTCCACCTATGACATGTTGTACAAGTAGGTCCGTGTTATTCCCCCAGGTAATCCTCCTGCCCACATTTTGGGCCTCTATCTCTTTGCTCATAATGCCCTCGTCCCTGCTCCCCACATGCCTCATCTTCAATACCTAGCACTTTCTCCTTCCCTCAATTTTTTCCTGTGTTAGGAATCTTCGCACCAGCGTACGCTTCATGTTTAAATATTGCTAAGAAGATAAAAAAGAATTCAAGTGGGCAGGGGAATTAGCACAGGGTTGCGTGGCCGTGAAGTTCCTCTGTGAGTGCTCAGTGTGCAGCGGGAAGTTCACATTTCACAGTTGAAAGCATGGAGGCATTAGCTAGTGGAGAGGAGGGCCTCCACCTCAGACACCATGGCTCAAATACTGGGCCCCTTCTCTCATGTGCTTATCAGGCCAGAGCAGGCTGAGGTCTGTGAGATTTGGGGAAAAGCCAGGCAGTGGTTTAATCTTTGTGATTATGCAACTATATGAACTTCAGTTACTCAGATCCTTCAGCACTAATATGGTAACTATTTGATCTTTTAAATTCTTAAAAGTCAGTCTGTTATACTTTACTGTTGTTTAATTTTTTTATGTTGTTTGCTCTTCTGCCTAGGGATAAAGTTCCCAAAACTTAGGGATTCTTATTTTTTACATGTATACCCCAAACAGACCTCCCAGAACTTTGAATGTGTAGGTTCACAAGTCCTGCCGACTGGATAGAGATGGGGTGTAAAGGTCTCAGAACGCATGGCAACAGTGATGCAGTCAAAGGCAGGATCTAGAGGTTCCCCTGGCTCCCCCAGAGCAGCTTTCCCTGGCCCTCACCTGAGCAGAGCCAGTCCTCGGGTGAGCAGGGCTGTGTTTTGTGTTCCAGGCACACATGGTGTTCAGGGAAGTGGCTGTGTATTTCTCCCAGGAGGAGTGGAGCCTGCTGAGCCCTGATCAGAGGACCCTGTACAGGGAGGTGATGCTGGAGACCTACAGCACCCTGGTCTCTCTGGGTAAGCGTGGTATCTCTTACGACTTGCATTCCTACCGCTGGGAAGTTTAGGATATGTTTGATGCAACAATCTTTCTTTTTTTTTTTTTTTGTATGTGTTTGGGGGGCATTCTACCTCTGAGCTACGCCTGCAGCCTTATTTTATTCTTTTAGTTTGAAACAGGGTCTCACTAAGTTAAAGAGGGCCGCACTAAGTTGCTGATGCTGGCTGTGAACATGCGATGCTCCTGCCTCAGCCTTCCATGTACTAGGATTACAAGCATGCGCCACCACGCCTAGCTAACAATCTTTTCTTAACTTGGCCTTCAGGTTGCACTCAAAAGCAAAGACATTTTGTTTTCTGTTTTCCCAGAAAAGGTCAGATTTTGTAGAGCTGAAAGTGTGTGTGTGTGTGTGTGTGTGTGTGTGTGTGTGTGTGTGTGTGTGTGTTGGGTGATACTCTGCATTTCTAGGCCTTTTCCTCTAGGCTGGGCTCTCTTCCTAAGTTAGTTTATTTACATGATGGTTGATGGAGGTGTTCATCTACCTAGCTTGGAACAGAATCAGCGTGCTCGCTTCGAGTTGATGTGCCCCAGTATTTTCAGGTCTTTGTACCACACTTCGAAGTTCCTCGCCCAGTTTGGCTCTGAATTCTTCAATAGGCCCTTGACCCCACAACGTATCTTGTTTTCTTTTCCTGTGGCAGGAATTCCATTTTCTAAACCAAAACTTATCACCCAGCTGGAGCAAGGGAAAGAGACATGGAGAGAAGAGAGAAAATGTCCACCAGCCTCCTGTCCAGGTGAGTGGGAGAAAGCTGGGCAAATGAGGTAGAGGAATACAGGAACGTCAGCAGCTGAGCGGGCTGGGAGGGAGGCGGCGTGGATCCGGTGCTGGGAGGGAAGTTGTTCTCTTGACCTCTTGGCTGCTGTTCACATTGCCCGGCGTGGCCTCCCTTCCAGACCTCCATCTTCACCCACATGAGGGACTTCCTGGTGTCTCTTGTCACCTTCCTCCTCCAGGAAGCCTTGGTCTTCCCAAGCTCACTCCACTCTCTTACATGTTTATGGGTTTTTTTCTCCCGTTACTATATGTTTAAAAAAGATCAAGAAGAATATAGCAAAAACTGAGTGAGACAAAGAAGGCAAAGCCCAGTAGCAGAAAGGAAAGCTAAAAAGCCAATTTAGAAATTGAAATAGAATCCTACCAACAACTGTAAGCTAAGAGTGGTTTTTACATTTTTAAATAGTTATGTAAAAATATATATAATGTCCTCAATTTTGACTTTTAGTCCTTAAAACTTAAGCTATTTACTTTAACTAAGAAAAAGTTGGCTGACCCCTGTTCTGAGTATCATATACAATCTTAACTTTCTGTATTCTACTTAATTGAATACCACTTTATGTAAAACTTAAGAGCAGTGCAATTCTCAGATCTAACTTACTATTCTGTAGTTGTCCGGTGTATTTTTAATTTTTTTTGTGGTACTGGAGATTTAACCCAGTGGCATTTTACCTCTGAGCTACACTCCTAGCTCTATTTTATTTTTTATTTTGAAACAAGGTTTTACTGAGTTGCCTAAAGCTTCACTAAATTGCTGAGGCTGGCCTCAAACCGGTGATCCTCCTGTATCAGCCTCCCAAGTACTGGAATTATGGGCATGCGCTACCACATCCCGGGTACACATGCCTGTAATATCAGTACTTGGGAGGCTGATACAGGAAAAAAAAAAATAGCTGGGTATGGGGGCACATGCCTGTAATCCCAGTATTTGAGAGGCTGAGACCAGAGAATAACAGGTTCAAGGCCAGCCTCAGTAACTTAGCTTAGTTTCAAATTAATAAGGGCTGGGGGATGTAGCTTAGAGGTAGAATGCCTCTGGGTTCAATCCCCAGTACCAAGAAAGAGGGGGGAGGGGGAGCGAGAGAGGGGGAGAGATAGAGAGAGAGAGAAAGAAAATAGTCTTTTTATGCTCATCCAGGTAATTTAACATTTCTTGTTTTTTTTTTTCTTTTTGAGGATTTGAATTTTTCCCAATATCATTTTCATTCAGTCTTAAGGATTTCATTTAGCGTTTCTTGTGATGCAGGTGGCATTATATTCTCTTTTTTATTTTATTTAGTTTTTGTGCGTGTGTGTGTGTATGTGTGTGTGTGTGTGAGAGAGAGAGAGATACTGGGGGTGGAACACAAGGGACTTCTACCTCCAGGCTATACCCTCAGCCTTATTTTATTTTTTATTTGGAAACAGGGTCTAGCTAAGTTGCTGAGAGCCTCACTAACTTTCTGAGGCTGACTTCAAACCTGCGATCCTCCTGTCTCAGCCTCCCAAATACTGGGATTACAAGCATGTACCACCACACCCAGCATGTCTCACACACTTTGACTGCATGTGCATGTGCACTAGCTTCCTCACTCTCCTGTTTTTTGTTTTGTTTTGTTTTGTTTTGTTTTTGATTCTAGGGATTGAACCCAGGGACATTTTACCTCTGAGGTACACCCTCAGCCCTTTTTATTTTGAAACAGAATCTTGCTAAGTTGCTGAGGGTCTTGCTAAATTGCTGAGGCTGACTTTGAACCTGTGGATCCTCCTGTCTCAGCTTCTCGAGTATTGGGATTACAGGTGTGCACAGCACCCTGCTCTTTTTGTTTGTTTGTTTTATTTTTGTTTTGCTTTGTTTTTGTGGTACTAGGGATTGAACCCCGGGGGCATCCTACCTCTGAGCTATACCCCCAGCCCTCTTTTATTTTTTATTTTGAAACAGGTTCTCACTAAGTTGCTGAGGGTCTTGCTAAGTTGCTGAGGCTGATCTTGAACCTGTGATCCTCCTCCTTAGCATCCCAAGTACTCAGATTACTGGCATGTGCCACAACACCTGGCTTTTAACCACTCTCTGACACAGCCTTCTACACTAGGGTCCTTTAACCAATGCGAATGTGCCCTCCACCTATGGCTTCATCATCGTAGGGAATAGGGACAAACAATTCCACATGGTTAGATAGTTCTCAGTAAAAAAAAAGCAAACAAAATCTTGCAGGCGTGGTTTCTATGTGTGTTGTGAGCCAGAAGGTAATTGTAGTGATAACGGTGTACACCATAGTATGTTGGCCCTATTTAACACCTGAAAGTGCCTGTGATGCTTTTTCTGCCCCACATCTGTAGTGGGTTTTCTGGGTTATAATAGAAGATGTCAGCTGTGCTGATGGGCTGTGAAGTCAGCCTTATAAAGTAAGTCTTGGTCAGTAGCATTTACTTTTAAGGGTTTTGAAGAATGGGGTCAAGTCTGAGCATCAAATGAGTCTCCATTCTGACTTGGACTTTTCTCACTGCAGCAGAACTAAAGCCAGAACCGCACCCTGGTCCTCGCTGCCCTCCAAATTCCTCCAGCCAGACATCCCTGGGGAAACAAGTGCTGTGTGATCACCGACCCTGGATCTTCACATGCTTATGTGCAGAAAGTCCCGTGGAGGCTGGGGACCCACGTGCGGGGGACCAGAAGCAGCAGGAGCAAGCCTCGGGTGGAAGAGCATGGAGCGACAAAGCAGAAGGTCAAGAGAGGGAAGGCACCAAGCCTTGGTTTGGTAGGACAAAGAAAAGGACTTTGGGAGCATTTCCCAAACCACCCCAAAGGCCACCGGTCAGCTCCCAGCATGGCATCAGAGCCGTGTGGATGGAGGCGAGCCCAGCTCAGGCCGGGAGCCCCGAGGATGCCGGCAAGCTGCGGAAGAGGATAGAAGTCTTAGGGTTTGGAGCAGTCAGCTGTGGCAAGTGTGGACTGGGCTTCAGCAAGATGACCCACCTGCCCAGTCACCAGAGCATACACTCGGGGGAGAAGCCGTGCGTGTGCGGCGAGTGTGAGAAGGGCTTCAGTCTGAAGAAGAGCCTGGCCAGGCACCAGAAGGCACACTCGGGGGAGAACCCCATCGTGTGCGGTGAGTGCGGGCGAGCCTTTACCCGGAAGTCCACCCTCATCACCCACCAGAGGACGCACTCGGGCGAGAAGCCGTACGTGTGCCACGAGTGCGGCAGATGCTTCAGCCACAAGTCGACCTTTGTTAATCACCAGAGGACACACTCGGGTGAGAAGCCGTACGTGTGCCGTGAGTGCGGACAAGGCTTTGCCCGGAAGTCCTCCCTCAGCACCCACCAGAGGACGCACTCCGGCAAGACGCCATATGTGTGCAGCGAGTGCGGGCGATTCTTCAGCCGGAAGTCCAACCTCATCACCCACCAGAGGACGCACTCGGGCGAGACGCCGTATGTGTGCAGCGAGTGTGGCAAAGGCTTCGGCCAGAATTCCACCCTCACCATCCACCAGAGGACACACTCGGGCGAGAAGCCGTACGTGTGCCGCAGTTGCGGGCAAGGCTTCAGGCAGAAGTCCAACCTCGTCACCCACCAGAGGACGCACTCGGGCGAGAAGCCCTACGTGTGCCACGAGTGTGGGCGAGGCTTCAGTCAGAAGGCGTCCTTTGTTGGTCACCAGAGGACACACTCTGGTGAGAAGCCGTACGTGTGCCGTGAGTGTGGGCGGGGCTTTAACCTGAAGTCCACCCTCATCATCCACCACCGGACACATTCGGGCGAGAAGCCATACATGTGCCATGAGTGCGGCCGAGGCTTCAGTCAGAGGTACAACCTCACCATCCACCAGAGGACGCACGCGGGCGAGACGCCGTACACGTGCACCGAGTGCGGCAAAGGCTTCACCCAGAATTCCACCCTCACCGTCCACCAGAGGACGCACTCGGGCGAGAAGCCATACGTGTGCCACAGTTGTGGCCAAGGCTTCAGGCAGAAGTCCAAACTCGTCATCCACCAGAGGACGCACTTGGGCGAGAAGCCGTACGTGTGCTGCGAGTGTGGCAGATACTTCAGCCAAAAGTCCAACCTCATCATCCACCACAGGACGCACTCGGGCGAGAAGCCGTATGTGTGCTGCGAGTGCCCGGCGATTCTTCAGCCGGAAGGCCTACCTCGTCATCCACCAGAGGACGCACTCGGGTGAGAAGCCTTAACGTGTGCTGCGAGTGTGGCAAAGGCTTCAGCCAGACGTTGTCCGTCGTCACACACCACAGGATGCACTCAGGTGAGAAGCCTTAACGTGTGCTGCGAGTGTGGCAAAGGCTTCAACCAGAAGTCGTCCGTCGTCCCACACCAGAGGATGCACTCGGGTGAGAAGCCTTAACGTGTGCTGCGAGTGTGGCAAAGGCTTCAGCCAGAAGTCGTCCGTCGTCCCACACCACAGGATACACTCGGGCGAGAAGCCTTAACATATGCTGCGAGTGTGGCAAAGGCTTCAGCCAGAAGTCGTCCGTCGTTACACACCACAGGATGCATTCGGGTGAGAAGCCTTAACGTGTGCTGCGAGTGTGGCAAAGGCTTCAGCCAGAAGTCGTCCGTCGTCACACACCAGAGGATGCACTCGGGCGAGAAGCCATTGTGTGCCACGAGTGCGGGCAAGGCTTTAACCGGGAGTTCACCCTCACCATCCACCAGAGGACGCACTCGGGTGAGAAGCCGGACATGTGCCGTGAGTGCGGCAAAGGCTTCAGCCAGAAGTCCAAACTTGTTACACACCAGCGGACACACTCAGGGGAACAGCTGTACTTGTGCCAGGGGTGCGGGCGAGGCTTCAGACACCAGGCAGGGCTTATCAGGCACAGGACGAAGCACTTGCAGGAGAAGCTGTACACATACCGGCAGTGAGGACTGGGATTCAGCAACAAGTCAGCCTTAATCACACATGAGCGGGTACACTTGGAAGAGAAGCCTTGCGTTTGCAGAGAGTGTGGCCACGGCTTTATCCACAAGTCTCACCTGGCCTTACATCAGATGGCGCACCAGGGAGAGAAGCCTGAATGTGTGCAAGAGCTGTGGGCAAGGCTTCGGCCAGAAGTCTCACCTCAGCAGACGTAGGAAGATGAGTGTCCGCCACAGACCGCCACTCCAGCTCCACTCGGAGGCCTCTTTGGGACAGTCTTCTGGCCTTGTATTCTCTTTGAAAGTGAAGATGGTGGAGAAGACTAATGGTCAAAATTTTTACATTTCTGTGAAATGGAATAGAAAAATGCAATCCATAGTGGTGAAAGGACATTGACTTCGTTTATTTTCTCCTCAGTAATTCTCCATGTTTTGTGGCCTTTTATTCAATAAACTTTGCTCCTTTACAAATCTGGAACTTTGGCACGTCCCTCATTCATACATTTATAAGAAATAAGAAATGATATGTATGTCTTGGAATCTTAAGGTCCACTGTTATGCAAGAATTCGGTCCCTTGAAAGACATAAGGATTGAGTTACTCATAGACTGGAAAGTCTAGTCCTTTTTGTGTGTATAGTCTTGAAACTGTATATAGAGATGTCAGGTGAGAGGAAGGAATCTCCCAGGAAGTATGGCTTCCTCCCAACAAGTTTCATCTGCAGCTACCCTCTTCTTTAGGCTTCTGTGAAAGTTCCCTTTCTTACTTTTCTCTTAGCTCTCATCTGTTATTGTCTTTTTGGAATCATCCACCTTTATGGCCTTCCTCAGGCTTTGGTCCCTGGTCCTTCCCTCTTGGGGCCCTCTTATCAGTATGTTTTCTTCAGCACTCCATTCCCATGGCCTGGTCCTTGAGCTATGATCAAGCAGTTCTTTGGTCTTGGGCACACTAAATCAGACCACCAAGATAATATTCAGTCAACCGTTATAACACCTCATTGGCACTTCAATAACTATATGACAATCTTCCCTTGTGTCTTTCTCAGTTTCTGGTAATAGGGATAAGACTCTTAAAACCACATTCCCAAGTCACTTGAGTAATATCAGAATGTAGGACTTTAATGATGCTTGTCAGCATTCCATCCCAGGACTCAGAGCCCACGCCAACCTTCCAGCTGACTGGTCCAAGGTCCCTTTTATCTACATACTATTGATCTCCAATTGTAGGCTAATGATACTCGGCCATATTTAAGGTTCTTAACTGTACCCCCTCAATTGTGTCCCAGTCCAAAGTGGTCTTGCTCAAAATAAGTGGTCTTCACAGTAAAGATCATCTCAAGGGTGAAACTGTAAGACCTTGTTTTAAGAATTCAGAAAGACTTAAGTGTGTGGCCCTGGGACTATACGAAATGATGTATCTGAATTTTAAGAGTATCATCCCAGAGCATTTTGACACACACTCAACCCAAACCAGAGAGAAGTTTGTCTTCAAGATCTAAGTGGGGGGAACTACAATAAGACAGAAAACCTATGACATTTGTAATAGAGATACCAGCTTGTTCTGAAAAGAACAGAAGTTGCTATCATTCTCTGGGCAGGGAGGCAGGCAAACACAGCCCATTTCACATAGAAAAGGAAGAATAACTCAAGAATGCAGACACAGAAGCTGTGGAGAATCACTCCCAGGGGGCATACTGGGAACTCAATGAGGAGCTGGTGGCATGTACCCAGCTAATTTCTATGAAGTGCTTATTTGTGATTTCCACAGTGTGTGTGTGTGTGTGTGTGTGTGTGTGTGTGTGTGTGTAGCTGTAGATTGAACCCAGGAACATTCTACCTCTGAGGTACATCCCCAGCCATTTAATTTTTTTTTTTTTTTTTGGTACTGTGGATGGAACCCAGGGGCATTCTACCTCTGAGCTACACCCCCAGCCCTATTTTGTTTTTACTCTTTATTTTGAAACTGGGTCTCACTAAGTTGTGGAGGGCCTCACTAAGTAGCTGAAGCAGGCCGCGAACCCAGATCCTCTGGTCTCAGCCTCCCAAATACTGGGATTACAAGTGTGCGCCAC
>PVJS01014544.1:0-40213 GCA_004027185.1 Glis glis
GTACTGCAAAAAAAAAAAAGGTAATAACATAAAAACAGAGGACTCTGCACTGCCATTGTTCCACACTGTCTTCTACCCACCTGGGCTCCCGGCCACATACATGTACACACACAAACACACACACACACACACACACACACACACACACACACACACACACACTTCCTTTTCTAACTTTAGTAAAGCACTTCAGGCAATCAGCATGTTTTTTAAATTTGTGCGCTTACACCTCTACTACATTCTTGGTCTCTAGATGTTGAACTAAATCAGACTATGATTACAAATGCCAAAACTGTGATATTACTAGATGCCTCGCAAAGCATTCTGGGATAAAGGGAGTTGGACAACATTTCTACTGGATCATCATCTCTCAATACTTTTTTCCTGAAAGAAGATATTTGGAATTGGTATTAATCTGGAAATAATAGCAGCTGTCCCTTGTCCTTTAGACAAGCTAGTTAAAAGGGATTCTGGCAGGAATTTTCACAGGGGCTTTCAAATACACTAAGGGACTTAAGTTTGCATCTTCCAATAATTGTTCTTGAAGGAGATCACTTCGCTTGATCTATTTTCTCCACCTAACCTCTCCCTATTTTGAATGAGATATTGGCAAGATCACTAGCAGCGCCTAAGAAGTGCATGAGCTCCCTCTCGTGGGTCTTGGAAGTCACTTCAGAAACTTAAAGCTCCTGCCACTGGAAATCCAGATTAGTACATTTATAATTAAGTCCTTGTCTCCAAGAGAAAACGTAGAGTTTTATTTCATCCTCTATAATCTAACAATTCCCCCATTTCAAGCTATGCTTAGTCACACCTGGGACTTCTTTTGACTCTTCAGTTGATAGAAGCATTATTATGCATAAAAATAAATGTTTTATGAAGGATTTACTTATATGAACTGAAGATCAGTAACTCAGCTGTGAGAGTACATGCCTGCCACTTGCTTTACTAAATTTATATCTTACAGAGTACATTCACATCATATTTTATTTAAACCACACAGTAACTCTGAAAATGGGCTATTGTCATTCTTGGTTCCCAGTTTGGAGTTAGCAGGGGACAAACATAAACAGTATCTTATGGCTCCAAACCCAACATTCTCTCCATCCTTGCCCTCACATTTCAAGTCTCAAAGTCTCAGGT
This sequence comes from Glis glis, assembly GCA_004027185.1. NCBI lineage: Eukaryota > Metazoa > Chordata > Mammalia > Rodentia > Gliridae > Glis > Glis glis. The sequence goes on from PVJS01014544.1 coordinate 1,144, forward strand.
CACTGTCCAATATCTCTTTCCTCAAAGCTTTTATGTCAGGTACATGATTGCAAAGTTGTTTTTAAACTCTTGATTAAGCCAGATGTTTCTGACTCTCAAAATGTGCATCAGAAATGCTAATCCTTCTCTCCACAGTGAAAATGTTCTGAAAAATTTTTAAGATAATTTTGAAAAGTATGGGACTGCATTTGGGATAAAATGTCTGAAAACAGAATCTCTCGAAAATTCAGAGTTTCCACTCTTGTACTCATGTTTTTGTTGGATTATAGAGAAACAACTACTGAATTTGCAGGAAATTAGGTTGAAATTTTGTTTATGCAAACAAGGCCATTGACTGGTTCTTAACCAAATGGTAAATGATACCTGCTACACACCAGGAAACACATTGCAAGGTTCACTCCAGGGACAAGTGACATTTTACTTATCCCTTGATTCCTACAGTCCAATTTATATCTTCTTACAACCAGAAGTCAACAGTCTGAAAACCAACTCTTCATATTACTGTGTCCTTGGGTTAGTTACTTAACCCCTCTAAGACTTGGTTTTCTCCTTTGGGAAATTAAGATAATAGTGAAAATTACCTCTTATGGTTGTAGTAAAGATTAGATAACACAAAGCACAAAAATTAACATTATCTGGCACATCTTAAATAGTGGATGAATACAACTCTTACTAGTACTGTTAATATTATTAGTCCATGAACTCTGTAAAAATACCTCATTTCTTGCTTTTGTCCCATTCCTGATACCTACACATATTTTGTAGTTTTAACTTCTCTTGGCACACACCATGTGTCCTGGTCTCTCATTCTTTGTCCCTGATCTCTGTTACTTTTTATGTTACACTATGGCTCTCAATAGAGATGACTGATCATGCCCTGCTAAGTCTCCTTGCCAAGCTGACTTCCCTGGCCTTGAACTCTGGCCCTGTCACATACTCTCTGGTGTGGCTGAAACTCCTAATCTTGACTGTGCATGGGCACCCTAGTGCTGTAGCTTCAGCCTTGTGCTGCTGACTGTCCTGCATGAGATGAGGACAAGGACATGGGAATCTTGAATCCCAGATCTCTTCTGGAGAACACACCTTTTCCCATACTTCTTAAATATGAGCCATCCAATTTATAAGTCAGTTCAACAGAAACAACACATCACAAGGTGTCAATTGAGTCATTCATTTACTTATCTATTTAGGGCACAAGTGAAGCCCAAAGGGCCCACGGCAATCAGAGTGAAGATCACCCCACCCCTACTTTCTTAATCCTTAGCACCCCAGTTGTGGCTCAAAACAGTAGAAACAGGTAGATGTGTGAATGCCTGGGACTCAGAACACTCCTGGGAAAAGTGAAAATCTCAAGGATACAAGAGAATGCTATGGACTTGTCTCATAAGAAGAGAAAAAGAAACCAAATCCTGGGAAGAGAAAGGGACATAAAGCCAGAACTTCAGGAAAACAAAAGTAATGAATAAGAGCTGAAAGACAAGAAAATGAGCGTAGGTGGTATTGGAAACAAAGAGGAGGTGATTCTGCATAATTAACATTCATTTAGGGATCACACAAAGATCTGGGCCATGAGGCCAACACCTTTTGAGAGTGAACAGGAAAGAATTCACTAGATTAAAATAAGCAATGATGATGTTCTCATCCATTCTGGTTTCAATGTAATCACCAGGAAAACAAAGAATTGTTTGGACAAGATCTCAAAGATATGTGCACACCTGCACTCATAGCCAAGAGATGAGAGCAGCCCAATATTCACTGAAAAATGAAAGGATAAAGAGCATGTGGCATAGACATATGATGGGATATTATTCAGCCTTTAAGAAAGGGGCGTCCTATCACATGTTATAACATGGATGAACCTTGAGGATAATATCCTTAGTGGAATAAGCCCATCACCAAAAAAAAACCACAAATATTGCATGACTACACTTATATGAGTTCTCTAACGTAGTCAAATTTATAAAAACAGAAAGTAGGATGGTAGTTGACTGAGGACAGGGCCTGGGGGCAATTTTTCGATGGGTATAGAGTTTCAGCTGGGGTATAGTGCCTTAGTAGAGAGCTTGCCTAGCATGCAAGAGGCCCTAGGTTAGATCTGTAGCACTACAAAAAAAAAAAAATGAGCATAAAGTTTCAGAAGTTTCAGTTTTACAAGATAAAGAAGTTCTGGAGATCTATTGTATAGCAATATGAATATACTTAACATTACCAAACTGTACACTTAAACATGTTAAGATAATTTTATGTTATGTGAGGGTTTTTTTAACCACAATTTTATTTTTAAAAGTTGCTTGGACATGCTTCAGGTGTGTGTGTGTGTGTGTGTGTGTGTGTGTGTGTGTGTGTGTGTATGGATGTGTTTTCTTCCAACTGTGAGTAAACTGTAGTAAACAACTACCCCAAGCAATAGCAAACTATCACAGCACCTTTACTGTGGGTGATGAAATGGCAAGGGAACTCACTAATGGAGACAACCTAGCTGGAAGAAAGGAAGGACAATGTCCTCTTTCTCCCTCCATAGAAAAGAACCCATAGGTACCCTGCATAGCAAAGAGAGAGCCTGATGCCAAGTTACAAGGATTAAAAGCATGTCCTGTGTAAGGCTGCAGCTCACATTCTTTGGGATAACACATGAACTACTTGGCCAATAAAGGAGTATTTCTATTGTACTTTGTGGTCCATCAAGTCCAAGCACCATGCTTTTCAATGTGCTCAATGCGAAGTCTTAGGCAATTGTACCCCAAAAGTCAGTCTCTCTCCTATACACACAACACACACACACATACATACATACATACACACACACACACACACACACACACACACACACTCCTAACCTAAAGTTCAACATCTTGGGAATCAGAAAATAATCCCATTTCACCACCGGGATCACACTGCCGATAATTTAACTTTTGGACAGGTAGACCTGTATTGTGGCTCTGTCCATTTTTGTTGATGTTCATGATATTTAATCTAATGTCACATGTACCTATATTCATTTTATAGAATGAGACATATCCAACTTGCTCAATTTTTGTGTTTCTTCTTAAGTCAAGACAGTAGGTATGAATATAACTCATAAGTCATCTAAATTTCTACTAGTTATATGTTTCTATCTTTACAAAACCTCAAGTGTAGATGCTATTTTGACAGTCTCATCTTTTGAGACGAATTCCACCTTAAGGATGAATGACCTCATAACAGATGGAAGCTTCATACATTTTTACTGCTAAGTAACAAACACTCTGCTAAGAACTTGACAAACACTTCACTTCCTATAATAAGCCTATTACAATAACCCATTAGGGTTCTCATTATCAACCCTAATGTATAAGTGAGAAAATTAAGATTCAAAGAGATTAAACAGTTTGCCCAAAGTTACATAAGTAGAAAAGCAAAGAGTTTAAGTCATCTGACCGCAAACTCTATACTTAGTCCAGAGTCTTGCAGAAAACTCAGTTTTAACCCATTATTCATTTCACAAGACTAGAACTTCCTCTGGATGCTTTTAAATGCCCTGACGTATTCGTTCACTTCCTTAGTCATTCCTTCATTCGTTCAATCAGCATTGTTCTAGGTAGTAGATGTACAGTTACAAACAAAGTTTCTACTCTTACGGAACTTACAGTCTCGCTCATATCTAACAGTCCTCATATCTACATTCTGGAGAATTCTCACCAAGGAAGTCAGAGAACCCTGTCTGTCATATGAAGATGAGAGACCTAGCCCCAGACAGAAAGCTCATATAGTGTGCTTTAGGAAAGAAAGCAATCATTCTTTGTGAAGGATATTTCTTCTGTTTCTATTTGCTTCAATATTTACAGTCTCAGCTTACTTAAGTTACACAAATTTTCACACATCTGTTTAATCTGTCCTATGATCTAGATTCTGTTGTGTTTGAGTATGTATACAAGTAGATGATCATTAAGAGTTCACTCAGAGCTAAAGAAGATAGCCAAGAAATCAAAAGTTATGTTTTTTAAAGGGAAAGTTTGGACACACAACTATACATACTCAAATACAACAGAATCTAGATCACAGGACAGATTGGACAGATTTGTGAAAATTTGTGTAACTTAAGTAAGCTGAGACTGTAAATATTGACACAAATAGAAACAGAAGAAATATCCTTCAAAAGGAATGATTGCTTTCTTTCCTAAAGCACACTATATGAGCTTTCTGTCTGGGGCTAGCTCTCTCATCTTCATATCAAACCTTTCTCTTTAAAAAAAAAACATAACTTTTGATTTCTTGGCTATCTTCTTTAGCTCTGAGTGACCAAACATGTAGCAACTAGAAACAAAGCCAACATCTTGACGAATGGAAATTTATTTTTTATCACAAAAAATTTATCTTTTCTTAAAAGCTACAGCCTCTGAGTGGAAAAGCCCGAAGGGGAATTACCCATAAGTTTACAAGTCTTAAAACTTCAGAATTGCCAACTAGGCAACCTTCACGCCCCATTAAATGTGCAGACTCAAAAAATTCTGGATTTGCCTTTGTTTTATTTAATAAGGGTTGATTAGCTTTGCGATTAAGCCATATAGTTCTTCAGCTCTGCTCTGAAAGAGTACCCAGCTACTTACGGCCACTTAAAAAGTCTTACTTTCAGTATAATCGCCTTTTCAGTTAGTTTCAATTGGAAAGAACAAGACAATATCTCACAGCACCATTTAACACAAGCTCAGTCTATGAGGGCACCCAGAAACCAGCAATCCTCTCAGTTTGCAGTTAATGAATCAAAGTTTAAGACGACAAATTGGCTCGCGGAGGCAAAATAGTTAATTAACTTTTAGTCAGAAATATTCATTCTGCTTTCCTGGCATAAACAAGTCTCATAAACTCTGTTTACTTACTCAAGTGTTTTTATCCGCCTCTCCTTCCTTAGGCATCATTCAAGGCTCTTAATCTATCATGTCAGAGTAGCTTCATAATTTTAATCCAATTTTTTTATGTTTTCAGCCTCCAAGACCAAAAGGAAAAAAATACATCTCCTCCTCAATTGGGTTCTCTAAACACTGAAGTATAAACTCTAAAAAACATTGAAAGAAATAAAAAAAAAACATCCAACAGTAAATTCTGTAGCCTCTGTGACTTTGGATGCTAATTGAATCAGACTTTGTGTTTCTTAAAGTAAACACATTAATTCCAAATGTGAGGTTAACTCTGTTTAGCCTGTCAGGTAAGGGTAGAGACTAATGTAGCAGTAGCTAGCGTGCCCAATTAGCAAAGAGGCTTAATGGGAACCACTCCAGAGCTTCTTGCCATTGCTACTTTACAGATGTACCATTTCCTTAAAACAGCATTTTAAGCATTAGCTAATAAGAGAACTATGTCAACAACTTTGATTAATGTATACCTGAACAGCAGATACATTATCCACTCTGTAGCCAATCTTCCAAAGTCAACTTTGGCTGATTTTTTCCCCAATTATCATGTTTCTTCTGAGGAGAGCACTCATATTTTTACTGAGAACGGCATCTTATTTGTTACCTTCTGTCACCAGCCTGTGTTTTCTAAAGGAAGACTGTCTACTCCAGTGAATGCTTATATTTAATAGCTGCTGACAGTAAGCACTGCTAAATTTTGTTCTTTGCAGGTTGCCGTGCAGTTTACTTTTTTCTAGCTCCATGCCAGGTTTCTCAAACCTCAAGCCATCATCATTTTATGAGATGATTTTTTCCAAAAGTAAATTATAGGCTCATGAATTAAGTAAGTGTTGGACCAGAAATTGTGCTTATTATTGAAGTGACTCATTCGCGTATGTATGAAAAGTCAGATCAATGCCTTTCTACATATATTTAGAGGTAAACAGAGTGTGCTAGAGAAGGTGACCCTCAACTAAAAAATAATGTCCCCGAAGTTTATTTGGAAGTTGGCATATTTTCCCATAAGTTAATCATATTTTAAAATATGTCATTATTTAGCTTGTATAAGTTAAACCTATTGTCCAATAAAGCCAATCCTCAATGAGATTGATATTGTTTGTTTAGCAAACATTTATTGGACTCCTACAAGGTACCAAGTGAAGTTCTCAAAGTAGGATATACTAAGATAAATAAGACAGAGTACTATCCTTGAAGATTTACAAGGCAGTGAGACAGGCTTTATTTTTATGAGAAGTGCATTCCAAGTTTTCCCTTGAGCATCTAAGCCTATATTCTTCACTTTACTGGTATATCCTCCTATCCCTCCACCTGTCAACACCTGCAGCAAAGACTCTCCTGAATACAATTCCAGTGTAGTGTGATAAACGCATAAGGTGTTAGTGAAGCATAAAGGGTACTCACCCATGATGGGGAGGGGTGAAGCAAGTATGAATCCGTAGAAAGCTTTCTTGTAGGAGATGATAGCTCAGTCAGGTCATGAAGGATAGGGAGATTTCCAAAAAGTGTGGTCTTCCGACCAAGAAGCATCAACATGACCTGGAAGCTTGCTAGAAATATAAATTATTGGGCCCATTCTAGAGTGACAAAACGAGAAACTGCAAGGGCAAGAGTCAGAAATCTGAGTCTCAACCAGCCCTCAAGGTGATGCCGATGCACACGAAGGTTCAAAAACCACTGTACTAAGACAAGGTTTCAGGCAAGGGAGCAGGAAGAGAGGCTGATGGTTCTGCAGGAAGTTAATTATTTAAGTACTTAAGGTCATTATAGTAGATCTTCCTGCTGCTCTGAATGTTCGTGGTTAACAGCTCACAGCTGCACTGTTCTTCTGAGAACTATTCTCAGCCTAGGAAAGGCGGCTCACCTGGGAATGCCTGGGACGTGCTGCCCTTTGGAAGTGTCCCACAGCCAATGACTGACTGGGATAGAGATACAAAAGGCTGGTCCCCTTACTTGGAGATGGGGAAACCTTGCTGTATGCTTCATGCTCCAGTGCTCTCCCAGGCATCAGCTGAGCCCACGTCTTTGCTGACTCCTTCTCTGTTCTGTCTTGCTTCCCTCACTTCCTTCCAGGTTTCTCCTGAGTGCCTTCCCTCAATAAATCACTGGCATAGGAATCTCCATCTCAGGCTGTGTCTAGAGAACCCAACCCCAAACAGTGGTGTACAGTATAAAAATACATGGGAAACTGCAGGAGGTTTGCACTGATGGAAAAGAAAGTATAAGAGGGAGAACAGAAGAGAGGAGGCTGGAAGGATGGGAAGAGTCAGTCTTTGGAGTACTTTGGGCAAGAACCCATAAAAGCATCATTAGTGGACACACATCATATTTGCACACAAACATACCCAGACTGAACTTCATTTTGTATAAAGTATTGATGTGGCTGGGAGAAGGGAAATCATTGAGTCTTCTATCTCACATTACCAAGATAACATCTCTCTTATTTACTGTGAATACTATTTTACATCCCACCTCTCACCAGCATCAGAAATAAGGAGACTCTAAACACAAGCTGCAGAGGTCAGGAACTGTGTGATCACTGTAGAGCTAGATTTTTGGAGATCTGGAAGGGAAAGGACTGGCAAAGGGAAGAGCTGGGGTACCCCTCTGAGTGGTGGAGAGTTTCAAGAAAATAGATGCTGGAATGAGGAGAGATGGTGGAAGCCAAAGGCAGGAGCTTCAGTAAGGGCCCGCCAGGCCCTTCCCTTCCTCCTCCTTTGTCTCCACTGCTTCTTTGCTTGGCCGAGGAGGCTCCTACTAATGCAAACTTTTAGGGCCACATTTCCAATCTAAGGAAATTTAATGGCCATACACATTTTTTCTTCTAAGAGCTGCATTCCTTTCTGCTTGTGATGGTTAATATGTCTCCCCAAATAGGCTAAGAGAAGTCCAGATAACTGGTAATATGTTTCTGGGTGTATTTGTGAGAGTGTTTTCTCAAGATATTGATATTTGGATCTGTATACTGAATGAAGAAGACCTTCCCTGGCCAATGTGGGTAGGCATCATCCAATCCCCAGGGCTTGGAGAGAATGAAAAGGCAGAGGAAGGGCAAATTTCCTTTCTCCTTGAGCTGGGACATCCATTGTCTCCTGTGCTCAGATGTCAGAGCTCTTTGTTCTTAAGCCTTTAGGTTCAGACTAAAGAACCGTGCCAGTGTTCTTGGCTCTCCAGCTTGCAGATGCAGACCATGGGACTCAGCCTTTACTATCTCATGAGCGAATTCCCATAGTAAACCTCCCTTGTATGTGCATATCTACAAATGTCCTATTGATTCTGCACCTCTGGAGAACCCTGACTAATATACTGTTCTACCAATGACTGCTTCTAACCAGGATCTCTTTCCAAACTGCTCTAGTATGGGTAGAGAATCTTAGCAACACTCCAAGCTTCTCACCTTCTGATGCTCAAGTAAGCACACAAAACTTTGGAGGATGTTCTAGGGTTTGGTTGGTTGGTTGGTTGGTTGGTTTTTTGTTTGTTTGTTTTTGTTTTTGTTTTTTTGGAGGGGTTCTGTTATCATAATATAAAAATAGTCCACAGAGGTGTTCTTCATTCATCAGACCTGAACAGGTCTCTACCACTAGCTCCAGCAAAGAAGTGCTCTCTTTCCTACAGCACCAGATCCTGAAAATATAAATGACTGGATATTCTACAGCTACTGTGCTGCCGCAAACAAAGAGAATGGGTTTCCAGGGGCTGTACAAGGACCCTGAGAATAATGGTAACACTGAAGATGGAGAAAAAACATTGCTTGGTTCCTGAATTTAGCCATGTCTGGAGTTTGATCTACCCTGGAATTTTAAGAAATATAAAACATTAAATTCTGTGTGTGTGTGTGTGTGTGTGTGCTTTAAACCTCTTCAAAACAGTTCTTCCATCACTTTCTTTTTTTTTTTTTTTTTGCATTACGGACATTGAACCCAGGGGCGTTCTACCTCTGAGCTACACCCCCAGCCCTATTTTTTATACTTTATTTTGAAACCGGGTCTCACGAAGTTGCGGAGGGCCTCACTAGGTAGAGAGAGAGAGAGAGACAGAGAGAAAGAGAGAGCTGAGGCTGGCCGCGAACCTGGATCCTGCAGTCTCCGCCTCCCAAAGTACTGGGATTACAAGCGTGCGCCACCACGCCCGGCCTCTTCCATCACTTTCAACAGAGACCTAACTAACATACGATGTCATATATTTATCAGAAAGTAAATAGGACTAGAATCTCATCTTCCTCTAGGTTTTACTCTCTTACTGAAGGACTTTTAAATATCTTTATGTTCCTTCTTTCATTTATACACAATATTCTCTAACATGTGCTCCAAAGCAAACTGGTTTGGAGTATTAATCAGACAAAACACAAAAGGTAAAAGATGTTCCACCATTACATGAGTTTGGAAATTACTGCTTTCCACAATGTTAAACTGGTTACTTTATTGCAGTTTTTCTCAAAGCCTTGAACACATGATTTATGTGCTAAATGTATGTCTTCTCCAGGGAAAAGTAATAGTATGTATTATTCTCAATAATTGTTTAATCATAGAAATTTTATTTTCATTGAACAACTATTGGACAAGATTATATGAAATACATTTCAGAAAATGGAGATCCAGCTATAATTCAAGATCTTTATTCAGAAATGCTTAGACTTCAGGGATCCTTCGATTCTCCCACAGAGGCCTTTTGATCACTCCATCTGCTGAGCTCCAGAAGAGCTTTACATGGGAACACATCTGGAGAGCAGAATGAAGGAGAATGCTAACCAAAGGAGAGGAGTGTATAACCCCTGTGCTTCCCCACCCCAGCATCGAGCAGAGTTTCGTCACCCCTAGACAGATTGTATGTTTCCATTGTAATATGGTCATTTTTGTCTTCATCCTTGCATTCAGTGTACAGTTGCCAAATTTAAGGTGAATATTTTTATGAAAATTTCTGAAATACATCTATTAACTTAAAAAAAACCTGTACCCCTCACATGAAAACTGCCAATTAATTATCTTGAATATATCTGAACAGAACAGATTTTTAGAAAGTCACTTGTAAGGTTTTGGCTGTACTTCCTGAAATGTTTGTGATGAGGTTTTAATGTTTTAAAAGTCTGACAGCTGCTCCTGAAAATGAATTACTGTTTGTCAGCAAGCTATAGTTAACTCGTTTCAATAAATAGGTAATTTGTTCCTTTAGAGGAGGGCTGAAAGCACTCGTTGATACTTGAGTAAAAAGGAAAACAGGGCAATTTGTGTGTGGGGGGGTGCCAACATTGCATCTCAACCTCACTGGAGGTGAGAGAAAAAGCTTGGGCTCGCGAGGGCAGGCTGCTTTTGTGTGTGGAGTGAAAAGGATCATATGGCAAGTAGTTCTTTCCTATGAACTGAGGTAGTGAAGAGGTTACAATATGGAGGTCTAGTTCCTCTGTGGCACCTTTTTCATTTATTTTAAAGAGACACATCATCTAGACCTTCTTTCTGGACTTTGTGTTTCTATGCATGGAATACGAAATGTATAAGAAATGTTCTTCCTGCAGATGATGTGTGATCCAGACACTGTCTTCCAAGGTTTTCCTGGTCACGGGAATGCCTCTTTTTACAATCCCCCGATGCAACTGGAAGTTTGCTGGACAAGAATAAAGACTGCTCCCTTTCTCTCCAGCCTGTGGTACTACCAATTGTCTATTTATTCACTCCCCACCTTACAACACAAGCACATACCATCAACATCTGGTCACGAGAACAGAAACCACTGGACCTTTTCAAAATATGGAGGATTTTGTGTACAGAATTGGTTCCAATAGGCATTGGAAAGAGTCCTGAGGAAGAATTGAGAGGAGGGAGTAGCTACTACCGTAAGGCTGGAAGAAGAAAGGGAAGAGGTAGGATTGTAATAACCTATGAGCTTGGACCAGCTGATCCCGTTGGCCACCGATGACTGCAGCTGATACCTCAGAGAGAAGAGACTGGTTCTTAGGGCGCTGAATGTAATCAGAGGATGGAGCTAAAGATTGCTGCTAGGGCTGCGCACTGCCTCTGGACCCACAGTGCAGGAGCAGGTGGAAAGGACACACAAGTACCTTCTCCCCTACACCCACTTTCAGTCTCTCTCTAGGACCCCTACTGGCAGATCCTTTAAAAGAACCACCTTAGCCAAGATACTGGAAAATGTAGTTTACACGGCCCGGAAACAGTGCCAAAGAATGGAGCATAGGAGAGTTGACTTGGAGCTGAGAGAAAACAGGGAAATGACTAGCCCTACACCAGACTCCCTTTCTCCTCCATAGCTAGCTCCAGGCTCTACTTTCCATCCTCCTGGTTCAAAATAATAGAGGCAAGTATCATTACAAACTTCCCTGAGCACCAAACATTAAATGACTTATCCTGGGTCACATTGCTGTTATCACAGTCACTGTGGGGAAAAGTCACTGACTTTGGACAAGGTGCATGAATTCACTGGGCACTAGTTTCTTCTAGGGTAAGTACATCTGCTTTAGAAGGTAGGATCAAGAATGCAAATAGATTATCTGAACGAAGGGCTTAGCATAATACCAGTTCTATGACAGACACACAGCAAACACTAGTTGACTTCCTTCTTTTCCTCCCTTATTCCTCATCCTTCTCTGTGGAATAAAAAGCCTGGAATTCTATTGCTGAAAGGGGCATCAGTAAACACTAGTAAGGTCACCAGCAGGGAAATACTCACATTTAGCTAGAAAGGCTTCACTATCCCAGCAGGTCAAATTCTTGAGAGTTCTAAGTAAGAGATGCACAAATTGCTTACAAGAATGAATTTATTGTAAGAATACACCAGAAAAAGAAAAGGAGGTCTTAGCAGAACAATTTCCTGTTCAGCAGTGTGCAATGAACTTCATAAGACCCTGGACAATTCTACCTAACTTTACTAGGCATAAGAACCTGAACTGTACTCTCCTGCCTTTTCTTTGCTCACCTTGCATTTGCATTTTCTAAAAATTATAAATTTGAATGAGTCCTTTTGCCCCACTAGATACTGCAACTGAACAGAGGTCACACAGTCAACTCAAGGTTATTGGCATCTCAAACTCTGCTTACAGGAGGTTGATTTCAGCACAGGTACCTTGTCCTTCGTAATCACTGTGCTATAGCAAAATTCAAACTAGTGTGTGTGGAAGGCTCTCTCCTAATCCATTCACCTCCAAGTGAAGGGCTATCTAAGCATTTTTCCACCAACTAGAGATCACTGGCTCTTTTATCCTGATATAAAGAAACCTTTTGTACTACTCCTTCATAATTATCTATCACAAAACTATCACAAAACCACATCAGCATTGGAGGGGGCTTCATGAACACTTGAGCAGGGGTTCACCAAGTGGTCACCAAAGTGAGATGTCAAGGAGAGAAGAGCCTTTATCTTTCAGCCAGGTCATCACATGGATCTCAGAAGTGGGGAACAAAGAAGAGGAGGAGAAACTCATGCCTAGAATTCTATGTTTAACAAATGGATGTGATAATATTGACAGAAACAGGGCTAGAGATGAACTAGTTGTAAAAAAGTTGAATGAGGTGCTTGCAGAGTGTCCAAATACACACTTAGGCACAGATATAGAGATAAGTTTAAATGAGAGAATAACTTCATCTTTTTGCTTTGTTTTAGATATAACAATTCCTAAATTTTTGGTTCCATAGCTCACTTTCGACATCTAATGACAGTTACAGACATTCCCTCAAGAAAAGGAAAAAAGAAGCCAGGCATGGTGGCGCACGCTTGTAATCCCAGTACTTGGAAGGCTGAGACCGGAGGATCCAGGTTCGCGGCCAGCCTCAGCTACTTAGTGAGGCCCTCCGCAACTTCGTGAGACCCGGTTTCAAAATAAAGTATAAAAAATAGGGCTGGGGGTGTAGCTCGGAGGTAGAATGCCCCTGAGTTCAATCCCCAGTTCCGCAAAAAAAAAAAAAAGAAAAGGAAAGGAAAAAAGAAAAATGTACAAATAATGCCATGGTTTGACTGTGTCCCTCAAAAGTTCATGTGTTGAAAAGTTAATCCGCAAATTCATATGCTAATGGTATTTGGAAGTGGGGCCTCTGGTAAGTAATTAGGATTAGATGAAATCATGAGTACCCCCTATGATGGCATTAGGGGCTTTATGAGAAGAGGAAAAGAGATTCGAGCTAGCATGCTTGCTCTGTCTGCCATATGATGCCCTCTGCCACACTGCAATGTGGCAAGCATGCCCTCACCAGTTGGTGGTACCATTCTCTTGGACTTCCAAGCCTCCATCACCAAGAGCTAAAGAAGCCTCTATTCCTATAAACTTACCTGGCCTCAGGTATTTTGTCATAGCAACAGAAAACAGACTAAGACAGTCGCAAATACAGCCAAAATTGTATATACACTTTTAAAAAGTTCCGAGAAGTCCCAGGTCATGTTTCACCTCCTCTTTATCCAGTAGGGATATATATATATATATATATATATATATATAACATATATATATAACATATTATATATATATTATGTATATATAAAATACTTATATATTGTGTATATATATTATATATACACATATATATACATATATAATATATACACATTCTCTTTAGAAAGAGAACAGTCTGAACACTACGTGGGTATAGCATTAGGACTTAACATTTCCTTCTATGGTAGTTCACCTTCCTCACCCCAAACAGGCAAAGGTGGTATGTGTGTCAAAAAGCTTCTTGCCTAGCAATGCTTTTCAGAAATAATGAGAAACAAAGCAGGACAACCCAATGATAAAAGTTTCCAGCTATTGCCAGCCAGAGAAAGACCCAAGGTGTTCGTTTCCTCAATTACTGTAATGCTTATTTTCTTGTTGGATAGACAAGAGCTCCTAAGCAAACCTCGGGGCTAATTGTATATATCCTGGCATATACAGTGTGCCCCAAGTCCAAAGGCAGCAGCTAACAATTATATTCCACGGATTAATGTGCAATTGTAAATTTACAGGCTTGATGGTTCAAAGAGGCTCCCTGCGATGTGAGATAATGAATAGGAAATTGTCAGAATAATTAGCCAAGTCAGACCTCACAAGCCTACCTGCAAGTTGAAAGCAACAAAAGAAACACACCACACCACACACATACACACACACACACACACACACACACACACACACACACTCCTGTCCTTTAAGAGAACTAGAGACAGTGTGTAGGGAAGCAACAGTAAAGTCAAATTATTTCTCCTGCCTCTTTTGCTTCATTTCCCTCACTGGCCACAGCATCTGGAGTGGATACAGACACTGGGCCCCACTTCTGAGATCCTCCTCCAGGGAAAGGGACTTACTCCACCAGATGCTGCAAGTGTTGCCATCTCTGAGGTCCGCCCTCTGCAGAGTTTTCCCTTAGCTGGAGACAGCTGCCTTGCCTAACTTCAAGTTTCCCTCCAGAGGCAGAGGGGAGCAGCCAACACCTAATGACCAGTCAAGGCCAGATTATAAAGGCCTGGCCCCTCTTCATCACAAGACACAGACCAGAAGGGCCAACCCGCTGCACAGCTGACTGGGACTAGCTAAAGCCTGGAGTGAGACTGTACTGCAGATCAACTTCTCTCTCTTCCCTGTCCTTGTTCCATCCCCAAGACCACTCCCTGGTAAATCTGTACACCATCTGCTACTGGAGTTGGCTCTTGGAGAACCCAACTTACAAGTGGAAGCACATCACAGCAGGATTACTACAAAGAAATGTCCTGACACTGGGGAGTTCAGTGTCACCAATATTTGGTGTGCACCCACTGTGTATAATGCAAGTCTAAAACCACAGTGGTTTTTCTTGAGGTCTTCTCTTGAGTATTTATGTTTGTTGGTGGATTGATTTGGCTTAGTTGGTCTTGTGAATTAAATAGACACTATGCTCAAAGATGATTCTGCTGAATAAAGTTATCTCCTTTTGATTTTTTCTAAACTAAAAATATATGTATATATAGCATTTAAAAATATCTCAGAGGAAAAATGATAATTCACAAAAGTCAATGATCATTTCTATGTTGCAACTGAACTACATAAGTATGTATATAGCTTGACTATAGATTGAAATAGATCTGAAGAAGGCAGGGTATTGCTAAGTTGCTGAGGCTGGCCTCAAACCTGAGATTCTCCTGTCTCAGTCTCCCGCATGCTGGGATTAGAGGTGTGAACCACTGCGCCCAGCTTACTCTATTCTTAATTCACTCTCCTGCTACTTACCAACAATGGATCTTAGGTGGGTTATTTACCCACCCCAAACCCTAATTCCCTCTTCTGTAAAATGGAATTAGAAAGAGCTAGCTAAGAACTGTTGAAAAGATTAATGAGAACTATATGAGAAAATGCCTAGCACAGTGTCCACTGATTATTTGTGGTCAATAATTTAAAGTGTTTGATAAAATTTCCCATACAAATATTTTAAAAGAAGTGTGTCCAAATAACAGAACAATTTAGAACACATTCAAATCCTGTGTAGCTCACATGGCTATATGCATTTTAACACAAAGAACATTTTTCATTTGACTATATTTTTCATTTTAACTATATTTATAAATAATGTTGTGATGAAGAACAATGCATTATTTCTTCTACAAAATGACCTAAGAGAAAGGAAACTGCTTTTAGGTTAAGAATATCTGCATAAGTCTGCTCTACTCAAATACATAGTCTTCCTTTTACATCTCGGTGCTGGGCTGGGGGCGGGGAAGGCCTAATGAGAAGTGGAAACGGCCTCACTAAGTACCAAGTATTTTGTAATGTTAGGATCTAGCAAGTGTAATAGGCCTTAAATAATCTTTCCAGAAGAAACTCTGTACTGTGTTTAGTAAATAATTTTGACTACTGGGATCATTTGCTTTAAAGCTGAATTTGCTGAAAAGCCTGGGGCACAATTTTAAGAGTGTCCCAAAGCGCTGTAATTGGGCAATTAGTGCCTAATGATATAGAAGAAGGGTGCAGCACCATCCTCCATAAAATTGAAAGAAAGGTATTGCTTGAGCTGTTAAGACCACAGAGGCATGCATTTTCCACTGTCAGCATTACAGGGTGTGTGTGTGTGTCTGTGTGTGTGTGTGTGTGTGTGTGTGTTAATGTATAGCAACAAAAAATATATTTCATTTAAAGACAACCCATCATATTTAGAAGTAAAGATTAAAAAATGGAGAAAAAGAGGTTTTGATGGTGATGTCCACTGAGAAGTTCATTAGAGTGCATAACAGGTTTAATGTGTTCAGTGAGCTTTTTTTTTTTTTACTTTTTGTATTCTCTTACTTTTCCTTTGTTTTTTATCCACCCCATTCCCTCCCCCTTCCCTCCTTCTCATGCTTAGCATAGTGTTTGACTTTGATAAGTTTGTGTATGTACATCCTGTGCATTAGCGTGTTTCCCTCTTCCCCCCTCCCATCTCCCTCAGTTAGGTCACCTTCTTTACTCATCTAAGATTTCTCCTTCTTTGTCTAGACTCCCTCCTATGTCCCATTTTCTCCCTAGTTTCCACATATTAGGGAGAACAACCAACTTTTCACTTTTTGTGACTAATCTCACTTAGCATAATGTTCTCCAATTCCATCCATTTTCCTGCAAATGACATAATTTTGTTTTCTTAAGTATGTTTCAGATATTTTGCCCTTTTAATTTTTGCTTTCTTTTACTTTTTCCTTTTCCCCCATACATGATATTAGTTAAGTATGTTTCAGAGCTCTGCAGTTTTAAACTTTTTGACTTTAGAGAAATCTTTTTTTTCTACTTTATGTAAGCTAAGACTTCTATAAAGTTTGAAAACTTTAGGAAATTGTCTCTTGATCTACAAAGTCTATGTAGTGGCATTTTTAAATAAATCAATTACACAGACATCCCAGTGCCAGGCACTGAGTGAGGCACTAGGAACACAGGCATGACAGCATTTGCAAGCAAGAGGCGTTCTCTGACATTGTTGGCAATGAGATTTTCATTATAACTACAGCTCTTTATAAAAGTAGTTCAAGTAAAATTAGGTTGTTCTTTTGTAAAGCTGATGTGTAATGACCTTTCATGGATGAATTGTTCTTCAGAAAAGTGACACCAAACAGAAGGAGTAATTCATTTAAAGATCATAAAAAACAAAAGAATAACTTTCCTCAAGAGAGTAGACTGGTTCTGAGGCATAATTCAGACTAATTCTGGCTGAGAAGCCATCCAAGAGATAGGTGGTTAACCACTAGCAAGACTGATATAAGGCCAGGAATGGGTCATATTAAATCATGATGATAACTATTATTGTGAAATATCTATATGCTTCAAACATTCAACTGACCACATAAGCATATAGAATTAAATTGACTTTTTAAAAATATATTTGGGGATTTATACATCCAAACAAAGGTCAGGAGGCCTAAGGCAATTCTGTCAGTTACCACCTGTAGGTCTCAACTCTTTGCAAGCCTCGGCTTCCTCATCCACGAGCTTGACATGGGAATGCTTGCTTTCATTCAAATTATAGTCATGAGTATGAAAGCCTTTTATGAATTAATATGCTAAATAAATGCAGGGAAGTATACTGGCTGTCATTAAGAATGTCTCCTTATAAAAACACATCCATTCATTTAAAAATAGTCCCAGATTCCCAGACCTAGAACTCAGTTTAGGAATGTATTCACCCTCAATTCCACTGAACCAAACTTCACATGGTACTGATTATGCATGATGAAGAAAAGGAATATGATGAATCTTAAAAATAAAATCAAACTGGGCGCAATGGCATACACCTGTAATCCTAGTACTTGGGAGGCTAAGACAGGAGGATCACAGATTCAAAGCCAGCCTCAGCAACTTAGCAAGACCCTGTTTCCAAACTTAAAAAAATAAAAAGGGCTGGGGTGTATCTCAGAGATAGAATGCCCCTGAGTTCAATCCCCAGAAATAAATAAATAAATAAATAAATCAAGAAATTAAATATCTGGACATATGTGAGGCAGAAATAAAAACTAAGTTTCTCAATTCGAGGACAAACAAAGATTATGCATTTAAAAACAGAAAATAAGCCAGGGAGCAAAACCCGTACTGCCTTCCCTGACTCCAGCCCATGGTGGTGTTCTTCAGGTAGAGGGTTCACGTGCTCATCCTCCAGTTGGGATCTAGAAGGATAGTGTTTTTAACCCGAATGACTAGGAAAAGTGAATTTGAGTAGCTATATCACAATGAGAAACCATTATACAGATCACACCTTCCTCTGAGACTCAGATCCCTTTCAAACAAAAGCGTGATACAGTTTTCTGCTAAAATTAAGGCCCAAACTCAGTATTAAAAGTTGCAATGCCCTTTGTATCAGTATCTCTGGGAATTGAACACCTAAACTAACAGTTCAGTATCTGAGATCTATGGACTTCAGGAAAGGTGGTGTTTCAGGAATGCTACACGATCAATAAAATATTATAAATATGAGCATTTTTCTGGGACAAGGATCCATTTCTGTCCTTTCAAGATGGTCTAAGACACACAAAAGGTAAGGACTGCCCTAGGCTTGATAAGAGTGAGCATTTCAGGCCTCTCAAAGATCTTGTTTAAAAAATTGCATTTTTATATGCCTTTATCCTATGAAGGACAAGTTGGTGAATGGTCAGCAAACCTGCTCTTTCTTTATGTAAGAACTTTTTAGAACTTTGGCTTAGTTCTATATTTTCAAGTGATGATGAGAAATTATTCATTAACTGAATCAGGCAGTGCACACAATCTGGACCCTGACATTGCTCAATAGAGCTTTTACTTGTTGGCATAAAGAAATGACTGTAGAGGTTCTTTCCACCCTATTTTTAAGATTAAACGATTCTTGAAATGATTTCTTTGATTGATGTACACTGGAATTTTAATGATTTTTTTTTCAAATGTAAGCTCCTTGCTTCCCTAGCAAAAAAATGCAGGACTGTAATGAAAGATCCCAATTAATAAAGCTGTCTCCACTGCTCCAGCTTAATGATGTTAAAGCTCTTGTGAACTGAAGTTAAAGTCAAATTCTCTGGAGCAGTAGCAAATGAAGTCATCTGGGATTAGGAAAAATATTTCTTTCCCTTTTGAAGGCATTACCTTCTTTGCTTTTACATGAAACCTCATAGAGCCTAAAAATGATTATTATAACTCAAGCCTCTGACTTTTAGAAAGAAAAATATTTTCAAATTAAATATAAGGGGAAATAGTTCTACAATTTGATGTTTGTATTCACAATGGCAGACTGATATAGCATAGAGGGCAACAACTAATATTAACATAGGACTTTCCTGTGGAAAATTCCCTTTCACAAATGGGATCCCTATTTGATTTTCACAATAACAGCGTAACATGAAAGTTATCCTCAACCCTGTTTTACAAAGGAAGAAACAGATTTGCCTGTGCTCTGGATTCTGCAGCCTCAGAAAAATACTCTCAACTCAAACTCTCTGTAGTCAATAGTTTATTCTCTTCAATGCTATTAGTCAATTTGGAGAGAAAGAGAGAGAAGAGGAGAAGGAGAAAAAGGAAGGAAAAGAAGAGAAAGGGGGAGCAGAAGGAGGAAAAACAAATAGGAGAGAAGGGAGGGAGGGAGGAGAGAAGAGGAAAAAGGAAGAAGGGAGAAAGGAGGGAGGGAAGGAGGGAATATACAAAGAACTTAAAAGACTTTACACTAAAAAAACAAATAACCCAATTAAGAAATGGACAAACAAATTGAATAGACATTTCACAGAAGAAGAGATACAAATGGCCAATAGATACATGAAAAAATGTTCAACATAATTAGCAATCAGGGGAATGGAAATCAAAACTACTCTGAGATCCCATCTTACACCAGTCAGAATGGCAATCATCAGGAAGTCAAACAATAAATGTTGGCGAGGATGTGGGGGAAAAGGAACTCTTCTGCACTCTTGGTGGGAGTGGAAACTAGTTCTACCACTATGGAGATCAGTGTGAAGATTCCTTAGAAAACTGGGAATGGATCCACTATATGATCCGGCTATACCATTACTGGGTATCATTCCAAAGGGATTGAAACCAGAGAACTACAGTAATATATGCACACCCATGTTCATAGCAGCATCATTCATAATAGCCAAATCATGGAACCAACCTAGGTGTCCATCAACAGACAAACGGATTACAAACTTATGGGAAATACACACAATGGAATTCTACTCAGCAATAAAAAAGAACAAAATTATATCACTTGCAAGAAAATGGAAGGACCTGGAGAACATTATATTAAGTGAGATCAGCCAATCACAGAAAGAGAAGGGTCATCTGTTTTCCCAAATGTACAAGGTAGGAAGGAGTTGGGATACAAGAGGGACTCCAGAGAATGGTGGAGAAGCCTCAGTGGAGCCAGGGAAGTGGTCTAAGGGAAGGGGAAGGGGAAGAATGAAGTTCATTAATGGAATTACTACCACCAACCATGAGTACATATGAGAATATACCAATGTCAATCTCAGTACTCCGTATTGGGAGGGAGGGGGGAAAGGGGAGGCAGGGGGGGCACCAAGTGCTGTGTGCATGTATGTTACTGTCAATTATATATATATATATATTTTTTTTTTTTTTTTTTTTTTTGCGGTACTGGGGATTGAACGCAGGGGCGTTCTACCTCCGCGCTACGCCCCCGGCCCTATTTTTTTTTATGCTTTATTTTTGAAACCGGGTCTCACGAAGTTGCGGAGGGCCTCGCTAGGAGAGAGAGAGAGAGAGACAGAGAGAGAGAGAGGGAGAGAGAGATCAATCAATCGCGCGCGCGCGCGCGCGCACACGCATGCACACTGAGGTTGGCCGCGAACCGGGATCCTCCGGTCTCCGCTTCCCAAAGTACTGGGATTACAAGCATGCGCCACCATGCCCGGCCTGTCAATTATATTTTTTTTGTGATGTGAGACTATAATGCACCAATAAAAGCACATTTAAAAAATTAAAATGGCCTAGGACTCAGAACCAGAAGCAATTTTCAATCCCTATTTCAGGTTAATAGCAAAGGAAAGCATGTCTTTAGCAGAAATGCCAATGGAAACCATAGACAATTTTGATACTCGTAGCCTCCTGGATACCAAGGCACCTAGCAGGTTGAAGCTCTGGGCAGTTCCCTAGGGAGGAGCACAGTCTGAGAGTTTTTGTCATTTTCTGACTCAGCACAGGAGTAAGCTGGAGTCAGGTAATGTCTCTCAGCTGCACCTTAGATGACTTCATCTGTGACCACATTTGCAGAACCCTGGTGATAGAGTCTCAAGGTTCCTGATTTCTGTACATTGTTTAATGGCCACAGAGTTTCAGTTTTACAAGATGAAAATAATTGCCAAAGTGGATGGTGGTAATGCCTGCACAACACTGAATGGTACACTTAGGAATGATTATGATGGTAAATTCATTTTACTTGTACTTTGTCATAATAAAAAAATTGGGGGGTAAAATATTGCCTTGAAAATGGTGCTTCCCACAACTTATAAGTTTTCCTAGTGAGAATCTCTTGACCAGCTATGAATAGATAATAGCTGGTCAGATTTTCACTCTACATTGTAGTTCACAAAAACCTTGATTAATGTGGAAAAACAATCCATCTAGCCTCACCTCTCATCATACATGCCTCCTCCACAGATTTGCCTTCTACCCCAGGTCACAGGAAATGTCTCTCAATTGTTTGAGCATCGCTTGCTCCTGCTCCACATCACGTAAGTTGTCCTCCTGTCCACTTGCAAAGTGGGTAACTCTGATTCACCTTTCAGATCTTAACCTTAATGTCACCTCCTCCATGAAAGTGCCACAGTCCCCCAAAGAAACCCTTAATACACTGTTGGTGGGAATGCAAATCAGTACAGCCACTATGGAAAACAGTATGGAGGTTCTTCAGAAAACTAAAAGTAGAACTACCATCCAATCCAGCTATACCACTCCTGGGTATATATCAGGAAATGAAATCAGCTTACAAAAGAAATATCTGCATAACCATGTTTATCGCAGCACTACTCACAATAGCCAGGCTGTGGAATCAGCCCAGGTGCCGATCAACAAATGAATGGATAAAGAAAATGTGTGTGTGTGTGGTGTGTGTATTTAGCTACAAAGAAGATAAAGAAGAACAAAATCATATAATTTGCAAGAAAGTGGATGGAACTAGAGATCATCATGTTAAGTAAAATAAACCATGCACAGAAAAACAAGAATTGCATGTTTCCTCTCATTTGTGAAATCTAGATTTATAAACAAAAAGGATGACCAGAAAGTAATAGAGGGACCACTAAGAAAGTGGAAGGGGGCCAGGACAGTGGGAAAAGCAGAAAGGATAACAAAGGCTAATAGGGAGGGCAGATACAATCAAAGCACAATATACACATGTATAAAACGTCACAGTAAAACCCATTAATTTATACTTCTAAATTCATTAATAATTATAACCAAAAAGAAAAGAAAATTCCACAATGCTCTACCCCCGGTTGGATTACTCTTGTCTGTTCTCATTGTTTCCCTCTCGAAGCACCCAGTATGCTCATCGCTCTGTAACTCTGAAGTCCACAAGGAGAGGAACCATATCTAACTTCTTCGACTCTGTATCTACAATATTAAGAATGGTGCCATTAAATAGCAGCTATGCAATTAATATATATGAGATAAATAAATAAATGAATAAGTAATTACTTTTAAAAATTCAGAACAGAAGACTAAACAGAATTTTGACCAAGCAACAAAAATATGATCTATTTTTTTAAAAGAATGTTGCATTCTATTGATAAGCGTGTTGGGGAGAAGTCATTGCATCCCGTCCCCATCACCACCAGCAGAGCATCAGGAGCACTAACCATAGCAGCTGACACTGGAAGGCTTTCCATCTGGTGCTCCAAGTACTTTCTGCACATTTACTTACCTGATTCTCACGACCTCATAACATAGATGCTAATATTATATCCATTTTACAGATGAGTAAAAGGAGGCACAGAGGGATTGGTTAGCTTGCAAAAAGGCATACAGCAGAGAGTTTGGATTTGAATTAAAACAGAGGGCTTAGATGGCTCAATTAGATATAAGGAAAAGAGGCTTATCATCAGGGAAATAAGAAACATGGGTAAATTATTTCATGGTTTGGATCCAGAATTGAGGTCCTTCCTCCATCGTGTTGAGAGTAGAAAATAATTCTACTTGGTCTGCTGATCACCAGTAAAGAATTATGAGCATAGAAATCCCTCTCAAAATGGAAGAAACTATAATTTAAAGTATAATTTCCAACTACTGTTAATATTTTATTGGTGCATTATAATTATACATCATAGTGAGATTCAAAGTGAAACAAGTGTATATGCACACATCACTTGGTATGTTCCCTCTGAATCTCCCCTGTCCCCATATACATTTAGTGAGATTGGTAGTGATACCTTCATCTATGGACATAACATTATTGGAACAATTTCTGACAATTATTTCCCCTTTAATTACTAATAAGTAAATAAAGTCAAAGAGTAGTTTGTGTGTTCTTTCTTGGTCCTGATGTTAAATAATGATACAGACTATTATAAGAAGTTCATATAAAAATCTCCCTTGCAGAAAATTTGTAGAGTCAGGGAGAATAGCATAAAATATTTTTCATAGGTTCTACACTCTACATAATATTATTGGAAGAAAAACTCTTTGAAATTTTGGAATTATATGTGAAAGTTAAATAATCATTAATTACTGAAGATCTTCCCAAACCCTTTATTATGTATTCCTTTTTAACCTCCATACATAATATGCAATGTTTTCTAAAGATATTTAGCCATCAAATTTTTTTCTTAGGAAGTTTTCTCAGGATTTCCACAACAAGGAACTGCCCTATCATCCAGCTATTCCTCAACTGAGTACCTAGCCAAAGGAAATGAAATCAGCATGTCAAATAGATATCTGTACCCCCATGTTTATGTCAACTCTATTTAAAATGACCAAGATATGGAATCAACCTAAGTGTTCATCGGAAGAGGAATGGCAGAAGAAAATGTGGTACATACTCAACAGAATATTATTCAGTCATAAAAAGAATGAAATCCTGACATTTGTGACAAAATGGATGGAACTAGAGGACAATAAGGGAAATAAGCCAGACACAGAAAGATACATACTGTATGCTTCATTCTAATGTAGAGGTTAAAAACATTGATCTCATAGAAGAGAGTAGAATAGTGATTACTAGAGGCTAAGAAATAAGGGGGTAGAGAGGAAACAGGGGGGTTGAATAACAGGTACCAAAAAACAGTCAGAAGGAATAAGTCCCAGTATTTCACAGCACAGTATGGTGATAATAGTTTGCAACTTGTATATTTTATAAAGAACCAGAAGAGAAGAGTTCAAAGGCTTCAAATGCAAAGAAATGATAAATGTTTAAGGAAATGATTTGATCATTACACAATGTATATATGTGTCAAAGTATCATACTTACTCCATAAATATGTATAATTATTATGTGTCAATTAAAAATAAATTTCAAAAAATAAAATAAAATTGAATTGGATCTTTCAAGTCAACACTTGTCCCTGCCACTTAACAGATTTAAAATGCAGCTCAAATAGGACAGAGAGCAGATGACTTTCCAAGGTCACAAAGAGTAAAAGGTAGAGCTCAACACAGGAGACAATCAACAAAGTGAAAAGGCAGCCCACAGAATAGAGGAAACAACTGTAAACTATACATTTGACAAGGGGCTAATATACAGAATATACAAGGAGTTCCAACAACTCAATAGCAACAAAACAACTCAATTAAAAATGGGCAATGGATCTAAATAGACATTTCTCTAAAGAAGATGTGCAAATGGCCAAAAGATAAATGAAAGCATGCTCAGCATCACTAAGCATAGATGATTGGGAATCAAATCCACAATGAAGCCGAGCATGGTGGGGCAAGCCTGTAATCCCAGTACTTGGGAGACTGAGAGGAGGATCGCAGGCTTGAGGCCAGCCTCAGCAACTTACCTGAGAGACCCTGTTTTAAAATAAAAAATAAATAAAACAAAAAGGACTGGGGGTATATATCAGAGGTAGAATGTCCCTGGGTTCAATCCCCAGGACCAAAATCAAAACAAACAAAAACAAACAAACAAACCACAATGAGCTATCACCTCACTCCAATAAGAATGACTCTTAAGAAAAAGACTAATGATAACTGCTGGCAAGGATGTGGAGAAAAGAAAACCTTAGCTCACTGTTGGTGGGAAAGTAAATTAGTACAGCCATCATGGAAACACTATGGAGGGGCCTCAAAAAAATTAAAAATAGAACCACCATAAGATCCAGCAATCCCACTTCTTTGGTATATATCCAAAGAAAATGGAATCAGTATGTCAGAGATGTCTGCACTCCCATGGCCAGTGCAGCACCATTCACAATAGCCAAGAAATGGGCACATCCTAAGTGTCCGTCACCCAAGGAATGGATAAAGAAAATGTGTATACATACACAGTGGAGTACTACTCACCTGTAAAAGGTGTCATTGGAGCTACCATGGATGGAACTGGAGAGCATTATGTTAAGTGAAATAAGCCAAGCACAGAAAGACAAGTAAGGCATGTTCTAACTCATAGGTGAAATCCTAAAAAGTTGATCAGTAGGACGGTGGGTACCAGAGCCTGGGGAGCAGGGAGGAGGGTGGCATGGGATAGGTGATCAATAGGCACTAAGTTAGAGAAGAGCAGGAAGTTCTGGGGTGTTAGTGTATGGTAGGGTGACTGTAGACAACAATTATATTTTGTATATCTTAAAAACCTACAAGAAACCATGTCGACTATGAAGAAATGATGGATGTTTGAGGAGATATGTTTACTCTCATTCAAACATTACACAATGTAAACATGTATTAAAACATAGTATGGCATCCTCTTAGTATGTACCATTCTTATGTTCTTCTATATCCATTTTTAAGAAAGTCAAAAGTAGAGTCAGAACTGTTAGGCTGAACTAACTGTAATTCCTGATATTCACTGTTCTGACCTACAAAAATTCTTTTTAAAAAGGAAAAGAAAACTCCACAGTGCTAGTCCAGAATCCATGTTTTATTTCACAACACACCAGACCTTGAGTGTCTGTAACCACACTGTGCTTTTTAAAAGGGAGAGAATATTCAGTTAAGGGGTACAGAGTAATGTGGGGTGTTGAGTCTCAACTATCAAATAAAGCCTTCACCTAAACATTGAAAATTGTCTCCAAGTATTAGGAAACTGGAAAAAATAAATTATAAGACCTTTCCACTCCAAAAATAATAAGATAATCAGTGGAGCAAAAAAAGGAATTGGGGAATGAATGTAATTAAATAACTGGCTCAAATAATGCACTCGTTTGCAAATCTTTTATTAAAAAAATCTTTAAATTATTTTGAGCACAATCAGAGTTGCTAACACTAGTTCACGCCTCTTTTGGGCTTCCCTGCAAAGCTCCTTGGCTCCATCTAGTGCCAACCAATCAATAATGAGACCATTAATATGATGGAAGTCTTAACATAGCTGTACTGCTGGTTTCTTCTTTTCTGCAGAAAAGCAAACTATCACCTGGGGAAATTTTAGCTTCTCCATAAACAGAACCTGTGAAGAATTTTAGTTCATTATAAACTTCAAAGTTTATGACAACCATATATACTTGGATATGTTTACACACTCCTATCCTGAAAGAAATTCAACCCCACACACAAATCATTCACTCCATAAATTTATTGAGTACCTTCTTTGTACCAGGAGCTACACAGTGAACCAGGAATAGGAAACAAGACAATTTTCTGATGGAGAAAAGAAATAAGTAATCAAATACAATAGAGTATAATGACTATTTATTGCCTGAATTGACTTTTTGTTGTTGTTACTTGGGATTGAACCCAGGGGCATTCTACCCCTGAGGTAACTCCCAGCCCCTTTTATTTTTTATTTTGAAACAGGGTCTAAGTTGCTGAGGTTGGCCTTAAACCTGCCATCCTCCTGTCTCAGCCTCCCAAGTACTGGGATCACAGGCTTGAGCCACCGCACCCAGCTCTGAATTGACTTTTAAATTAATAGGGTCAGATATAGTGGCACATGCCTATAATCCCAGTACGAGGGAGGCTGAGACAGGAGGATAGCATTTTGGAGGCCAGCATTAGCAACTTAGTGAGACCCTGTTTCAAAATAAAAAAAAAGGGTCGGGCAGGTAGCTCAGGCATAGAATGGCCCTGGATTCAATCTCCAGGACCAAATAATAATTGATAATAATAATAAGGCATGTCCAAGTGAAGAATAAAGGAAAAAACATGCTTTACAGAATAAACAGCCTGTGACCAGCATAGAGTGAGAGTCCTTCAAGGAGCTGAGTGTGGTGCCAGGCTCCAAGAGACGCAACAGTTAAGAGGTAGACTCTCAAGCCAGATTGGCCTGGTCCCAAATCTGCCATTGCACTTCTCTGTGCCTCTGTTTCCACATTTGTTAAACTGGAATAACAACACTATCTCTCACACTGAGTGGTTGTGGGGATGAAAGAAGTTAACACACAGAATCTACTTAAAATAGTAACAGGCGAATAGTGAGCGCTCAATACTTACTGGTTGTAAGTATTTAGGCTGGAATGGAAATGTTTATCCACTGAAAAGGGAGGCAGACATGGAATTATGCACAAATGGTCACTTTGGGAATCCATGGGAACCGGCACATGCCTCTCCTTCCACACACCAGTTATGTGGTGGAGGCAGCCCAGTGACACTCACAACCAGAGGTTTATTTCCTTTATTTAAGACATGATGGAGGAATCTGGGGAGCCAGATGCTTTGGGGCTGATCATTTTCACATTGCAGCCCTAGTGTGAGAAATGCTGCCGGGACTCTCCATCCCCAAAGTGACAAAGGATCCAGAGGTTACATGAGGTGGAGAGTTACAGAAGGGAGAACTTTGTGGTTCCCGCAGCCTCCTCTGCCAGGACAGAAGGGTCGACAGGATGGATGTAGACCTGTGAGAAAAAGACCACCACTCAAAGGAAGGATTGGACTGACTCTGCTTTCTGGTGTTTCTCGTATTTCCTGGAACATTCTGTCCCACCAAGGGACTAAGAACAGAAAGAAGGAGAAAAAGAAAGAGGAGGGCTCCTGTTTATTTAGTGCCCATGTCCTAAGCACTTTATGTTCAGTAATCACATTTCCTTAGCACATACCCCTATGAGATGGTCCTATTATTATCCACATCTTACAGATGAGAAAATTGAAACTGAGGCCCAGGGAGATGAAATACCCAGTCATATAGCTGATAAGTGGAGAAGCTGAATTCTACTACATCTCCACCACCATATTTATTGTCTTCCATGAACCATCAACCAAGCTTCCCAGAGGGCCTCAGAATGATGGACGAAGCACACCTGCCTTCCCTCAAGCTCAAAAGCATCTTCCCCCTCTCCACCCACACACCTGTCCAAATAGCTATCCTTTCAAAATGCTCAAATTCAACTAAGCAATAGAAACAATCCCTATGCATGTGTGCATGTGTGAACTTGTGTTTGAGCAAATTCACATTAAGATAAAGAATAGTTAGCAGGGCATGGCCACACACGCCTGTAATACCAGTACTTGGGAGGCTGGGAAAGGAGGATGGGAGGTTCGAGGCCAGTATGCAGAAATTGTTCCTTAAAGAGTTTACTTATGCTTAGGTGTGGTGGCACATGCCTGTAATCTCAGTACTTGAGAGGATGAGACAGGAGGATCGCAGGTCTGTAGCCAGCCTCAGCAACTTAGCAAGGCCCTTTGCAACGTAGTGAAACCCTGCTTCAAAATAAAAAATAAAACAGGGCTAGGTGTGTAGCTCAGAGGTAGAATGCTGCTGGGATTAAGGAAGGAAGGAAGGAAGGAAGGAAGGAAGGAAGGAAGGAAGGAAGGAAGGAAGGAAAGAGGGAGGGAGGGAGGGGAGGGGAGGAAAGAAAGGAAAAAAAGGAAGGAAGGAAGGAAGGAAGGAAGGAAGGAAGGAAGGAAGGAAGGAAGGAAGGGTTAGAACTCTCTCCCAGGAATATACGCCACAATGCAAACATGCACACTCCAACATCAAATCCTGCCAGAAACAGGTGACTTTGAAAATATTATCCATCTGAATTATTCCTTAACAAAACCTAAAGAAGTCTAAAGTTTTTCTTGAGAATTTCCCATCTCATTTCTCATATCTTCACCATCCTCAGACAACTAGTACCCTTAAGATCAGAACCCTCCTCTACTACCAAATACACACTTCAGTCATATGCAGTTTCATGGGCAACAAAGTTCAGATGTCACTTCTCTCGGGGATTGCTGTATAAGCCTCGCCATCACTATGGAATGTAAATGTTCCCCTCTGGTTAAAAAACTCAAGACATCTGTCAAACGTGCATGATTCGGTTTTTGTAAGGTCCAAAGAGGCCAGACTTATGTGAGAGCAAGACTCTTTGGAGAAAATATAATGGGTCAAAATTCAAGGGAGTGAACATTTTTATGCTAAGAACTGAGTGTTGGGCTCTGTAATGTCTCTGTATATTACTTTTTTCACTATTAGAAATGTATGTTTATATTGTAAAAGCATTTCAAATTCCACTAAAGCTGATCTATAAAACAGATAAAGAAAAATGGGACTCAATATTAAAGATATGTGAAAACATAAGCTTTGCAAAAGTTATAATAATGTAATCAATTAAAATTAAACCCCTTTTTGCAATATGTGAGATGATCTTCTTTGGTTGACCAAACACACTTCAAGACAACTTTGAACCAGATGCATCTGCACACACCTATAATCACAGCAACTCCAGAGGCTAAGGCAGGAGAATGGCAAGTTCAAGGCCAGTGTCAGCAACTTTGTACTACCCTGTCTCAAAATTAAAAAAAAATAAAAAGGGCTGGAGATATACCACAGTGGTAGAGCACCCCTGGGCTCAATCCTCAAAATAGCAAAAGGAAAAAAACCACAATTTTCTTTTGTGGATACTGTTACACACAGTAGAAGAAATCCTAGACCGGTGATGACTATGTGGGTTTTCAAAAAAAGTTTCTCATTCTAAATTTAATTTGGCTCATCTAGTGCATAATCTACATGTTTTCTCATTTCTCACTTCTGTTGAAACAGCATGAGTCACTATTTGATTTCGAACTTTTTAAAGAAATGCTATCTGCAGACACCTAGCAACTTGAGTCATTGATGTTTTTATACTTAGAGTTTCTTAAATAGCAGCTCAATCTGTAGATGCCTAACAGCTTGAGTCAGAGATGTTTTTATAGTTCCATTTTCTTAGAGACAAGAGGAGATTTTAGGGGTTTTCCCTTAGCATTACACAAATATTTTTATAGCATGTACTATACAAGTCATTGTGCTAGTCTGTGGAATAGAGGAGAATAACTTTAAGGAGTTGGATGTCTAGATGAGGAGCTAAAACTCAATTTTATTGACCATGTATTAAGGCAATGCTATTGAGTGCTAATGAAAACAGGCTACTTTCCCTTAAGAATTATAGTCCCAAGGGAACAATGCACTAAATAAATTCAGCACAGAAAACGTTACAGTAGAGTCATGCCTGGTATGATCTGGGCATACCAGAAAGATGAGGGGCAAGAGAGAGGTCACCTGGAGGGTTGCCTAAGTTAAACCTTAAAGGATGGGTGGGGGATTAGAGGTTTACTGAGTAAAGTTGTTAGTAATTAACCAGGTCTAAAAAAATGAAGAAAGACAATTCAGAAAATGAAAATAGCATAGAAATGAGAGTTGAGCCAAATCACCAAATATCTGAAAGATAGATTCTGATAAATCCTAAAATGTATCATAAAATACTACAAGAGTTCAAAAGAGGGGAAATTACTTCTTACTTGAGTTCTTTGAAAGGTTTCCTTGAAATGTGATATTTGAGGATGGATAAAATCATAGAAGGACAAGCTAGGGCTGGCTGTGAGAGCAGCAATAGGAAGGGAATTCCAGTTAGTTTCTATTTTAGGAAAAGTATGGTTTTGCAAATTACAATCACATTTTAGATAGGGCAAAAGATTCCCAGGCTCAGATGCCCACCTATCCTGACTTTCTTATAAATAAAAATTATATTCAAGAATGATAAAATTTTTCCACATTCTAATTTATGGGATTTGTTATGTATACATTTATTCTATCAGCGGAAGTATGGGTAGCTAGCAACCACTTCTGGTACCTACAGCACCAGCCCTGGCTCTCCAGTGGGCAGCTCCATAAAAACTCAGACCCAGCCTGACATATGTTGAAAGCATCCCACTAGAAGCCTTGTGAGTCTTCTTGTTTTCTGCCTCAGAACATTCATGGATCCTGTACTGTGCCTAGAGTTTATACCTACAATTTCTTAAATAGAAATGCAATTCGTAGATGCCCAACAGCTTGAGTCAGAGATTTTCATAGCCCCGTTCTCTTACAGTCAAGAGGAGAGTTTATGGATTTACACTTAGCATTGCACAAATGTTTTTAAGGCATGTGCTATATAAGCATGTACTATACAAGTACCCTACAACCCCCAGGGTCAACCCTCAAATAAAATGGAGTCATATACGGTATGACTTGGGAATTCAGTGAATGTAGGGGTGGGGAGAAATCATCTGGAGGGCTGCCTAAGGTGAACTTTGGGAGTTGTTAAGAGATTCCAGGGGGATCCAGGTCCCAGAGGATCACTATAGCAACCTCCATAACAAACCCCATGTTGGACTCTCCTTCTTCCCTGTCTTACCCTCTCCATCCCTCACTCCTAAAATCACCTCTCAGATATTCTATTTGCACAAAAGTCTTTGTTTTGGGTTCTGGTTTCTGGAAATTCAAATCAAGATAGAATGATGCTGGGCGTGGTGGCACACGCTTGTAATCCCAGTACTTGGGAGGCTGAGACAGGAGGATCCGGGTTCGCAGCCAGCCTCAGCTGCTTAGTGAGGTCCTCCACAACCTAGTGAGACCCTGTTTCAAAATAAAGAATAAAAAATAGGGCTGGGGGTGTATCTCGGAGGTAGAATGTCCCTGGGTTCAATCCCCAGTACCGAAAAAAAGAATGATTTATATCTTAACTATAATGTACTCAAATATGATAGTCTAGGTTTTGAAAAATTATGAGCCGAAAATGCTAGTGATCTATATATACCTATCTTCATACTGTAGAGTTGACCAAAAAATTTACAAGTCAAACTGAAAAGGATCAAGCTCAGTGAACAGCAATTTCTAATTTTAAAAAAGCGATATTAACAGGAAACAAAACTCAAAACCAATATCAAAACCATACTATGATGACTAGCAATATGTACTTCTGGAAATTTCAGTTAACAGGGGAGTTTTGCAATTGCAAAGACAGTGTGCCAGCCAGGTAAGTCAAAAGAAGGAGAAATTTAAATTCTCGATAAACATTTTTAGTGCACTGGTGCTTATGAATACCAGATTTTAGCAAATCTGCATACCTTTTCTAGTAGCTCACTAGTAGATTATTATGGCCTATCATATGCAAAGAGTAAGATCTGTGGAAATGTGCATTTTTCACTGATAAGACTCTGAAGAGCAGACTCGGATTTTTTTGATTAGTTCTCGGCCCACAAACTCAGGGCTTGAAAAATCTTTTCATTAAACAAAGATATCTGTTGTGATGGAAATTGGTCCCCCAACAGGATTTGAGCTTATTAAAACTTTGCACACAAAAAATATGTAGGAAGTATAAATTGAAGGAAAAAAGGCATTATCTGAATGCTGGAATGATAATCTTATAAAGAAACTTCTAAGGAACCA
This sequence comes from Glis glis, assembly GCA_004027185.1. NCBI lineage: Eukaryota > Metazoa > Chordata > Mammalia > Rodentia > Gliridae > Glis > Glis glis. The sequence goes on from PVJS01014544.1 coordinate 33,662, forward strand.
GTTATTCTTCATTTGGAATGCTCAGCAACCAGAAATAATCTCTGAGGCAAGGGGATTCCCCAGAAGCTGCTGAACAAAACAAAATCTTTGTCAAGGGAAATGAAGGCCATGTTGGTGTGTGGAAATGAGTCATAGAGCCATAGACTTTATCATTAGAAGGGCTAGGCTCCACCGTTCAATATAGATGCCCGTATGAACCAGGCACCTTGCTAGGCACAGGAAACAAGTACATGAAGTGGGCATGTCCCTGTTCCTATTGCATATACATTATGAATAGAGACACAAATAGCAAAAACACAAACACACAGTTAGAAATGATGATAGGTGCCAGGAAGGAGAAATAAAAGGAAAGAGAGTAAGGGAAGAGGCAAAATTTGGATTAGGGTCAGAAAAGAACTCTCTGAGGAAGTAATAACTGAGCTGATTCTAAAGAATGAGGAAATTGGAGTCAGTCAGATGAAAAGTGGGAGGAAGGAAGAAAAGTCACACACTAATGCCACAAAGCAGAAAGGAAGGAACTCGGTGGGTTCCAAGGAGATTTTAAAGTGGGATTTCTCCTGATGAAGGAAACACTTCAATTGACATGATGTACATATACAAATCTCAATACGGTGTATGGGGAAGGGGAAGGAGTGGGGTGGGAGGCGGGAGGAAGCTGGGGAACATGTATGTCTGTGTGCATGTATGTCTCTATCGCTATGAACTTCATCATGATGAATGATTACAATGCACCAATAAAAATTTAAAACAGAACAAAACCAAAAATAAAGTGAATAGGTAGAAGCATAATTAGCAAGGCCAAGAGACCTCACTTTAATATGAAGCCATATTAAAGTGTTTAGACTTTGTGTTAAACAAAGTGAGGATCTTTCAAACCATCTTGTCTAACCTTATACCAAATGCTATATAAAGATATATAACATTTTTATTGGTGCATTGTAATTATACATCATAGTGAGGTTCAAAGTGACACAAATATACATGCAAACATCACTTGGTATATTTCCCTCCAGATCCCACCCCGCCCTCCCTCCTCCCTCCCCATCCATGTTGGTGAGATTGGTAGTGACACCTTCGCATATGGACATAGCATTATGTACACATATAGTTGCTTCCTGGCGACAAACTGATCATTTCGTTTCTTCTTGAACCCGCAACTTTCAGGGAATTGACTATCAAAACAGCCAGTTTTGATGCCGAGAGTCCTATCAGAAACTCTGCCTGTAGAGATTTAATTTTGTGTGATTTACCTTGATAATGTAGAAACAGTTTGTAAGAGGGATCCTTAGCAAGTCCGTAGATCTAAACTGCAAAGGAGACCCTATGCAGGGAGACTGGCTGGGGATGGATCCCACTGCCATTCACAGGGTTCTGTGTGGGCTGGTGAGCATGTCTGCCCTGAAGAAAACTCCATAGTGTCCAGGGCATGGGTGAAGTGAGGGGAGTAGATGGGGGATGTTAACAATTATTTGGTATCTGTAGACACTAGGCGCTGTGCAAATCATCTCGAGTTTTCATGTCATCTTCACAGCAACTAAGGACAGTTGTTTCCACTTAACAGAGGAGGAAAAGGAGAGTCAAGGATACTATTAGGTGCCAGGCGTGGTGGCGCACGCTTGTAATCCCAGTACTTTGGGAGGCGGAGACCCGAGGATCCGGGTTCGTGGCCAGCCTCAGCTCTCTCTCTCTCTCTCTCTCTCTCTCTCTCTCTCTCTCTCTACTTAGTGAGGCCCTCCGCAACTTTGTGAGACCCGGTTTCAAAATAAAGTATAAAAAATAGGGCCAGGGGTGTAGCACAGAGGTAGAACGCCCCTGGGTTCAATCCCAGGTACTGCAAAAAAAAAAAAAACAGGATACTATTAGGTGACCAACTCTGGGGACAGCACTAGAAAGGGCATTACATGGACGGAATTTGAAGACCTGTGTTCTTTCCTCTAATCAAGAGGCTACCTAAAAAATTAAAGCTCAAACAGAATAAAGAGGTCAAAAATTCCTTTCACTTAGATCTTTGTCTTATCCTTGAATTCCCCTCAAAATGTCTGCCAGAAGCCAACTACCAATATCTGTTAAGTAGTTGATGAGTTGACCAATGCATGGCCATTCTACAGTCTTTAAAAAGAGGTCTACTTAGCCAGCTGTGGGGAAATGCACCTGTAATCCCAAAGTGGAGGCTGAGACCAGAGGGTCGCAGATTTGAGGCCAGCCTCAGCAATTTAGGGAGACACTCAGCAACTTAGCAAGATCCTGTTTCAAAATAAAAAAATTAAAATGGCTGGGGTGTAACTCGGAGGTGGAATTCCCTGGGTTCAAACTCCAGTACCACAGAGAGAGAGAGAGAGAGAGAGAGAGAGAGAGAGACAGAGACAGAGAGAAGTGTCTACTTCTGTGGAATAAACTATGACCTCATTAAAGTCCATTTGTGGAACAATTTGGCAAAGCTAATCTTGTGTGATAACAGTGAAAGGCCGGAGTTTGAATTTAGCTGTACAATCTGGCAAGGGCCTGTTTGCTACCCTGGGATAAACAGTTTTGTCTTCAGGCTTAAGGCAAATTCTAACTGCCAGCTTGAAAGTTGAGAAAAGCAAGCTGACCCACCGTTACTACATTCTGAAGTTCCTTTCAGTTCGCCTTGGAAGAACACAGCCAACAAACTGCCACTAGGTGTCCTCAGAGTAAAAATAATTGCCGGAGAGACAGTGCTTCAGCACTTTCAGGAACTAAACTGACCTGTTTGTCCAGGTTCTTTGACGCCCAGGCTCTGGGGACACAGTGGGGCCTGGCAGTCGGAGAGGAACATCTAACCCCTGTGAAGTTTTCAGGATTCCTGTAAAGAAGAGGATGTCTAGTGACTGTTGACTACTGGTTTTCTTTCTTTCTTTCTTTCTTTCTTTCTTTCTTTCTTTTTTTTCTTTCTTTCCTTTCTTTTTGGGGTACCAGGGATTTAACCCAGGAGTGTCCTACCTCTGAGCTACACCCCCAGCCCTATTTTATTTTATTATTATTTTTTATTTTGAAACAGGGTCTTGCTAAGTTGCTGAGGATCTCACTAAATTGCTGATGCTGGCCTCGAACCTGCAATCCTTCTGTCTCAGCCTCCCAAGTACTGGGATTATAGGTATGTGCCACCACGCCCGGCCTAGTTTTGTCTCTGGTTAAGATTTGTATCTCTCTGCTTCAGGAAGGGAGGTCAAGGAGACCTGGAGTGTGTGGATAGGAACACTGTCCTCACACGAACTGCAGAGCACGTGAAGGAGTAAACACCGGAGACCTGCCTGGCCTTAGCTTCAGCCACTTAACAACATCAAACGTACACAAATGACTCAGGCACGTTTTTAGCATCTAAACACCTTTAAAAATTAAATGAGAAGAATTGTAGCAATTTCTTTTTCCTGGAAGAGCAGCTGCCACAGCCTTTGTGTGAGAGCACAGTTTGCAAAGGCTGTGCCCAGTCACTCCTCTTTTCACCACTGGGCTCCGTGGGCTCAGCGTCCCCTTCCCTGCTCACCCCTTCCCTTTCCTTCCCGTCAGGCCCTTTCTCCTTTCCAGCTCTTTCCCCCATCTCCATCTTGTCTCTCCTCTTCTGTTTTCTCCCTAACAAGTATCCAAGTCTACTACTTATACATGCAAAAACGACAACTCAATTTCCTAGCCAGGCGTGCTTTTGAACGCCTGTAATCCCAGTACTTGGGAGGCTGATGCAGGAGGATTGCAGGTTCAAGGCTAGCCTCAGTAACTTACTAAGACCCTGTTTCGAAATAAAAAATTAAAAGGGGTGGGAGTGTAGCTCAAAGGTAGAATGCCCATGGATTCAACCCCAGTACCAAAAATAAAGGAAAGAAAGAGAATTTCCTATGACCCTTTATATAATCAACTGAAATAATATGTATTTAATGGCTTTGGAGTGTCAAGAAAGGGGAAGAAAAATAAGAATGAAAGAGGAAGTGGAGAAGAGAAAAAGATAAGAAGCAGGCAACTCTATCTGTACCTGTCCAAACCTTAGAAAGGGAAATAACACTTTGCAGTGGGAGTAGGGTGGGTAGGAGCCATAGAGAGCTGCTTCCCTTCACCTTCCTGCCGCAGACTCTGGGCTCCTATATCATGTTTTAGGAATTTCTAATCTTACCACAGTCAGATGACTCATGCCCGCTGTAGACTTCTACAAAACACCTGCAAAGATAAACCCTAGTTGAGAAAACAGCGCTCACTGCAGGGTAGCCTTTCAAGGTAGGCAGGGGAATTTTCAGCTTTTATTCCATTTTGTTCCCCAAAGACTCACAGGCCTTAATCTCAATTTCAGACATGGTTGTGTCCAATAGACAGAGACTATATCCAAACCAAGGGATAAACTGGCATGGACCGAGGCTTGCTTCTGCCTGGAGAGGGAGACTGAAATGAGTCAAAGATGACTCTATTTGAAGCCACAAAGGACTGAGGTTGCTGTGTGACGCCTGTCTGCATGCAGAAGGGGTGTCCCGGATCCTCCAGCTATTTCTCCCTGCACATCCCAATGGCCCCAGGTTGCCCATTAGGAACCTCTTGTTTTCTTTATCTCCTCCAAGGCTCACTAAGGTCTGGCTCACTAACATCTCTAAATGCAAACCATAGAGAATGAGGGAAGTAGAGACTACAGGGTCTAATTCAAATTGTAAATGTTAACTAGACTCATAGAAATAATTATATATCTGCATGTTTCTTCTTTATCTATGAAAATGAGAAAAGTAAAACAAACAATTATCTTTTCTGAAAGCATATACAGGAGTATATGCTTTATATACTTTATAATTTAGAAATTCTGCACAAAGAATTAAACCATACATCCAAGCTGGGTGAGGTGGCACATGCTTGTAATCCCAGTACTTGGGAGACTGAGATAGGATCACAGGTTTGTGGCCAGACTCAGCAACTTAGTGAGGCCCTTTGCAACTTAGTGAGGCCTTGTTTCAAAATTAAATAATAAAATATTGATGGGGCTGTAGCTTAGAGGTGGAGTTCCCCTGGGTTCCATCACCAGTACTAGAAAAAAGAAAGAAGGAAGAAAGGAAGGAAGGAAGGAAGGAAGGAAGGACCATACATCCAAACCTACAGCTGCCTCGTTCTTGTTTCTAAAACAACATCTAACATTAATTAAGCACATAAAATATTCTTGGCCCCCTATAGGGCTCCATAAGCATTAGTTCATTTAGTACTTTCAATGTCCCTGTACTGTGTATATAATTACTATGTCCAGTAACAGACAGGAAAACTAATACTCATTGAGGTTTGTACCTTTCTATAAAGTAAATACAAATTTCTTCTGAAATCATTTAACCAAGGTCCTGAGCATGCCTGAGAGCCTGAGAGAGCTGGTAATCATAAAAAAACTGAATTTGAATTTAAGATGAGAAATTAAACTTTTATTAATTTGGGGATCTTCAGAAACTAAAATGCCCAGAATTTCTGAAATATGTTCGATAATAAGATTAAGGTCTATGAGTCTTTGGGGGTGGGGGTGGAAGTAAGAGCTGAAACATACTCTGACCATCTCCTGTCTTTCTTCCTGCTCCAGAAGATTATCTATATTCTGTTCCAGGAGATTCTACTTCCCATTCAGAACTAGCTTGTCTATAGTACTATGTCTTATTCCGAAGACATTCCCTAAGGTTGTTTACTTCAGTGCTACTCAAAATGTGGTCCAAAGGCCTCTGCCAATCATGAAATGTTTATTAACAGAAATGAGATAGAAACAAAAGTTGAACATATGTAAAAAAAACCTTTCATAATACCATGTCATGCAAGCAAAAGATCTTATAATGTCCAAAACTATCTGTGCTGCAGATTGTGGAGGGGGTATAGGTCCTTTTTGATAAACAGTTTAGAAAGCACTGGTTTACTTCATTAGGGTCTTGGTTAATATCTGTAGGTCTCCCTGCTACAGATTAAGAATCATTCCACAAAGCTCAAGTTCATTGTCTTCCTCCCCAGCTAGGAAGCAATTTCCTCAAAGGCAGGATTCTGTTGTATTCACTGATCCATCTCTGCCTCCTAGAATCACATCTAAACACTCATCCTTCTCAGCTGAAAATGCACAAAGTCGTGTCCAGGTGTTTCCCAGAACCACTTCAACACTTGAGAGACCAGAAGACCCAGTTGGTGGCCAGTTCCTGCCCTCAGCCTGCCTCCTCACCTTCCTGTCATCTGTATTCCTTTTGCAAAGTCCAGACCTCCACCTCCACAGGACAGGTGGATCATATGAGCTTCAGGCTCATTGAGATTTTGATTAACATTACTGGAGAATGGGGGGAGTGGGGAGGGAGCCAGGTGCTGTGTGCATGTATGTCACTATCACTATGAACTACATTATGATGTAAAACTATAATGCACCAAAAAAGTATAAAAAAGAAAAAACATATATATATATATATATATATATAGTCTTCTTTTATAACTCATAGTAAAATTTTGTAGGTTTATTATAGTGTCTTCATATTTATTGTTAAGCCAATTTGAAGGATGCTTCATTTGTACAGTGGCCATTGTGTATGGAGGCATTTCTTTTTTTTTTTTTTTTTTTTG
>PVJS01014545.1:0-31537 GCA_004027185.1 Glis glis
AACCCAGGGGCGTTCTACCTCCGTGCTACACCCCCGGCCCTATTTTTTATACTTTATTTTGAAACCAGGTCTAACGAAGTTGCGGAGGGCCTCACTAAGTAGAGAGAGAGAGAGAGAGAGAGAGAGAGAGAGCTGAGGCTGGCCACGAACCCGGATCCTCCGGTCTCCGCCTCCCAAAGTACTGGGATTACAAGAGTGCACCACCACGCCAGGCGTCTGTCTGTCTGTCTGTCTGTCTGTCTGTCTTTCTTTCTTTCTTTCTTTCTTTCTTTCTTTCTTTCTTTCTTTCTTTTTCTCTCTCTCTCTCTCTTTCTTTCTTTCTTCCCTTCTCCTTCCTCCCTTCCTTCCTTCCTCCCTTCCTTCCTTCCTCCCTCCCTCCTTCCCTCCCTCCCTCCCTTCCTTCCTTCCTTCCTTCCTTCCTTCCTTCCTTCCTTCCTTCCTTCCTTCCTTTGTACTAGGGATCGAACCCAGGGCATTCTACCTCTAAGCTACACCCCCAGCCCTTTTTATGTTTTATATTTGAAACAGGGTCTCACTAAGTTGCTGAGAGTCTCGCTAAGTTGCTGAGACTGGCCTCAAACCTGTGATCCTCCTGTCTCAGCCTCCCAAGTACTGAGATTACAGGTGTGCACCACCATGTCCGGCTCTTGGAGGTTATTTCTAAAATAATTTTTTATATGAAAGGATAGTCCCAATGATTCAGATACTTCTGAAATCATTGAAAATAGGAAATCTGACATCATGAGTTTAGGAAATAAAACAGTTCACATTTATTTTAAAGTGAACAAAATTCTGTATGTTGTCAGCTACCAACAAGGATAACATTGTTTTATGGCGCACAGGAGGTGCTGGGGATTGAACCCAGATGCATCTGTCTCTGAGCTCTACCCCAGCCCTTTCTGTTGTTTTTTTTATTTTGAAATAGAGTCCTGCTAGGTTGCTGAGAGTCTCACTACGTTGCTGAGGCTGGCCTTGAACCTGTGATCCTCCTGTCTCAGCCTCCCAAGTACTGGGATGACAGGCATGCACCACCACATCCAGCATTGTATATATGTATTTAAATATCACAGTACATGCCATGAATATGTACAATTATTACCTGCCAAAGAATATTTTAAAAAACAATAGACTAATTTATTACCCCAGCTGGAAGGCCCCAGTTTAAAATCACCGGATCATTGTACACTTTATGCAGTTGGCTCTTTGATTCCTATAATCCCAGGTTCGAGGCCAGCCTCAGCAATTTCACGAGACTCAGCTACCTAGCAAGACCCTGTTTCAAAACAAAAAATAATTTTAAAAAATGGGGTTGAGGGTGTAGCTCAGAGGTAGAATGTCTCTGGGTTCAATCCCCAGTATCACTAAATAAATACATACATACATAGATACATACATACATACATAATACATAAATAAAATATACACTCTTAGCCAGGCATGGTGGTGCATGCCTGTGATCCCAGGACTTGAGAGACTAAGACAAGAGGATCGCATGCTCGAGGCCAGCCTCAGCAATTTACTGAGACTCTCAGCAACCTAGGGAGACCCTGTTCCAAAATCCAAAAATTAAAAAAGGGCTGGGGGTGTAGCTTGGAGGTAGAATGCCCCTGGTTCAATCCTCAGTGCCCCCAAAACATAAAAATAAAAATATACACTCTTTGATACAAGCACAACAAACAGTCATCTCTAAAGTCTGTGTTAATTAATATCATCTTCAGAATTCAGAACCTGACTTCTCTCTCCTTTGCTTGGCTTTCCACACAGCCAGCAGAATATACAGTGGTTGGAAAACCTTTCTTCTAAACCTCACACTACACGTTACTTTTCCTGGCCACTCTTATTTAGCTGTTAGAAAATCGAGTGCCGTTTCTTTGGATCCGCTTGCAAAAGGCACGCGAATAATCGTAGCACAGTGGCCTCCCTGTGGACCGTGCGTTGCATTTATACATGCTTTTTTTTTTGTACCGTGGGTTAAGACGACTGATGGATGCTTGAATTTGCTATGCATTGACTCTTACACAGAAAATCTTATCTGCAAGAGCCAGACCCGGGACGCGGCTTGTTCGCGTTTCGCTCTCTGGCCTCAGCAACGGCAAACATCGTGTGGCCAATTTCATTCCTTTCTTTTCCTAGTCATCCCTTACCTTTGATTTCCTCAAGCCGTTAATTCCACAGTGCCTGGGAGCCTCTCTGACTACCTCAGGGGTGTCATGGTACCCGTGAAAGATGCCTCTGAGGGACGCGCACATCTCCTAGCAGGCGCCTCTCTGCCTCGACTCCCGTCCGTGCCCTGGGGTGCTGTTTGATGCTATCCTTTTGCACTACCTTATAGTATTTCCTTTTTCTTTTTTTTTTGTGGTACCGGGGGTTGAACGCAGGGGGGTTCTACCTCCGCGCTACGCCCCCGGCCCTATTTTTTATACTTTATTTTGAAACCAGGTCTCATGAAGTTGCGGTGGGCCTCACTAAGGAGAGAGAGAGAGAGAGAGAGAGAGAGAGAGAGAGAGCTGAGGCTGGCCGCGAACCCAGATCCTCCGTTCTCCGCCTCCCAAAGTGCTGGGATTACAAGCGTGCGCCACCACGCCCAGCCAGTATTTCCTTTTTTTTGCCCTGGCTTCTGATTTAAAACTCTTAACAGCATGGTTTGGCACCTCTGCTGTGTGTATCCTTTCTTTTGATAGGAAATATAAAAGACATGGGTAAATATGAAGTCTATACATCAAAATTCCCATTACCAACTCTTGACTTTAACATCTTAAGAAACTAAAATGTAGGCCGGGCGTAGTGGCGCACGCTTGTAATCCCAGTACTTTGGGAGGCAGAGACCAGAGGATCCGGGTTCGCGGCCAGCCTCAGCTGTCTCTCTCTCTGTCTCTCTCTCTGTCTCTCTCTCTCTCTCTCCTTAGTGAGGCCCTCCGCAACTTCATGAGACCCGGTTTCAAAATAAAGCATAAAAAATAGGGCCGGGGGTGTAGCGCAGAGGTAGAATGCCTCTGCGTTCAATCCCCAGTACCGCAAAAAAAAAAAGAAACAAAAATGTTACGAGTAAATAAATGGGTTTTTCCCTTCCTTCCTTCCTTCCTTCCTTCCTTCCTTCCTTATCCTTTTTCTTACTGGAGATTGAACCCTAGATATAACCTACTTAGGAAGATATTTGACAGTATCTGGCAACATCACAGACCCTTATACCCATTGATTTTACTTACTAGAGAGTCACATGTTCACTGGGAGAGATACTTAAATGTGTTTACTACAACATTGGGGTAATACTAAGAATTAGATATAATACAAATAATGATCCTGAGTATTGTGGTGCTAGAGACACAATCATTCCTTGTACAAAAGAATGTAGGACCTGCTGGGCTTAGTGGCGCATGCCTGTAATAGCAGGACTAGGGAGGCTGAGACAGGAGGATCGCAGGTTGGAGAACAGCCTTAGCCACTTAGTGAGACTCTCAGCAACCTAGCGAGACCCTATTTCAAAATTAAAAAAAAATATTTAAAAGGGTTGGAGATGTAGCTTGGGTGTAGAATGCTTCTGGATTCAATCCCCAGTACCAACCAAACAAATAAAGTTATAAATATCATATAGTGAGCTGGACATGGTGGCATATGCTTGTAATCCCAGTACTTGGGAGGCTGAGACAGGAGGATCACAGGTTCGCAGCCAGCCTCAGCTACTTAGTGAGGCCCTCTGCAACTTAGTGAGACTCTGTTTCAAAATAAAGAATAAAACATAGGGCTGGGGATATAGCTCGGAGGTAGAATGCCCCTGGTTTCAATCCCCAGCACTGCAAATAAATAAATAAGTAAGTAAATAAATAAATACAAAAATAAAAAAATAGGGCTGGGGGTGTAGCTTGGAGGTAGAATGCCTCTGGGTTCAATCCCCAGTACCACCAAAAATAAATATTATATTGCAATCTACTCTCTCAAAATCTGACTAATTTGACAACAAAAATCTTTCACCAAAAGCCCTGTTCTGTAGCTCCAAGAGAACAGCTGAGACGTAATGAAAAACGAGAATTAGAACACAAAAATAGCGGATGTGGGGTACCACTGCGGGACACTGTGCTCTGGAATATATTTATCCCTACTTTTCCTTGGGTATCTTCCTAATGAGACATTGTGGTCACCAGGGTCTGGCAAAGGTTAAACTGTTTATCTTCATTATCCCAAGTCCCGGGGAACTTACTGCCCCTCCGGACATGTGCGGAATGGTTTCTGTCCTATATAATTGAGTGTGCTACACTTCCCACCAAGATAAAAAAACCTCAGGATATTTTTTAAAGCTATTTCTATGAATGCACGTTATCTATGCCGAGGTTTGATTAAGCTTGGGACCATGTCTCTTCTTGGAAAAATGTAACATCATCTCTGGAAAACAGTCAGTCCCATGCCCAAGAGAAGAACTCATTTTTATTGTAAATTGAGCAGTGAATTATGCAATTGCATTCGATCATCTTAAAACAATTCTGTGACTTGGACGTTAGTGATGAGCTTGGGCTGCCTCTCCTTTGGGTGATGAAGATGAGGATACTGCGGTCTGATTGGTCATGAGGACAATTTGAGGGCGTGTCTCCCATAGTGATGGTGTGTTCCCGGGTCATCCCTCCCTTATTTGCCTGTTTCTTTCTGTGCACAGCAGGACTTGTGTTGGCTTACTGTCTCTGTTGAAGGTACATTCCGAGATGCAGACTAAGGTTAAGTGAGATTCAGCCTGGAACCCCTGCCTAGCAGGTATGAACGACACCTGTTAGATACATGCACCAATCTAAAGTCTTGACCTGAAGACCCTGGTAGACCCCAACACAATAATCCTAGGAGACTTCAACCACCTCTAACTCCATTAGATCAGTCGTCTAGACAAAGGGTTAGTAAAGATACTTCAGAACTAATGAACACTATAAAACTATTGGACCTAACTGACATTTTAAAATATTCCACCCATTGCCGGGCGTGGTGGCACATGCTTGTAATCCCAGTACTTGGGAGGCTGAGACCGGAGGATCCGGATTTGTGGCCAGCCTCAGCTACTTAGTGAGGCCCTCCGCAACTTAGTGAGACTCCGTTCAAAATAAAGAATAAAAAATAGGGCTGGGGGTGTAGCTCGGAGGTAGAATGCCCCTGGGTTCAATCCCCAGTACTACAAAAAAAAAAAAAATATATATATATATATATATATATATATACTACCCAACAATAGCTGAATACACATTCTTCTCAGCTGCTCATGAACACTTCTCCAAAATAGATCATATTCTAGGCCACAAAATAAGCACTGGCAAAATTTTTGAAAATAATGTAATTCCCTGCATCCTCTCAGATCACAACAGACTGAAAATAGAGATCAACAACAAAAGAACCAGAGGAACCACACAAATACTCAGAGATTGGATGCTACATTACTAAATGAAGACTGGATCAGAAAAGAAATAAGGGGAGAAATTTTAAAATTTCTAGAATCAGCCGGGCATGGTGGCACACGCTTGTAATCCTAGTACTTGGGAGGCTGAGACCGGAGGATCCAGGTTCGCAGCCAGCCTCAGCTACTTAGTGAGGCCCTCCGCAACTTAGCAAGACCTGGTTTCAAAATAAAGGATAAAAAATAGGGCCGGGGGTGTAGCTCGGAGGTAGAATGCCCCTGGGTTCAATCCCCAGTACCACAAATAAATAAATAAATTAAATAAATAAATAAAAAAATAAAAATTCCTAGAATCAAATGAAAATAAAGACACAACCTCCCCAAATCTATGGGATGCTCTAAAGGCAGTGTTAAGAGGAAAATTTATAGCATTAAGTGCCTACATAAGAAAAACAGAAAGACTCTAAATAAACAATCTAATGTTGCACCTCAAGGTCCTTGAAAAGCAGGAACAAACTAACCCCAAAGCCAGCAGAAGTCAGGAAATAAAATCAGAGCAAAAATCAATGAAATAGAAAACAAAAAAATACAATTCAGAAGATCGATAAAACAAAAAAGCTGTTTTTTTTTGAAAGAATAAACAAGATTGACAAATCTTTAGCCAACCTAACAAAAAGAAAGTGGGAACAGACCCAAATCATAAGGATAAGAGATGAAAATGGAGATATCACCACAGATAATGTAAAAATACAAAACATTATCAGAAGTTATTTTTGAAAACTTATACTCTGATAAATTAGAAAACCCAGAGGAAATTGACAAATTCTTAGACACCTGCAACTTACCTAAACGGAACCAAGAGGACAGAGAAAACCTAAACACACCAGTAGGAAGCCAAGAGATTGAAACAGCAATAAAAGGTCTCCCATCAAAGAAAAGCCCAGGCCCAAATGGATTCCCAGCTGAATTCTACAAGACCTTCATAGAAGAACTAAGTCCAATGTTCCTCAAATTATTGTGTGAAACAGAAAAAGAAAGAAAACTACCAAACTCATTCTATGAAGCTAGCATCATGTTAGTCCCCAAACCAAATAAAGATGCACAAGAAAAGAAAATTACGGACCAATATCACGATGAACATAGACTCAAAAATTCTCAATAAAATATTAGCAACTCATATTCAAAACTACATCAAGAAAATAGTTCATCCTGACCAAGTAGGCTTCAACCCACTTGGATGCAAGGCTGGTTCAACATACACAAATCAATAAATGTAATTCACCACATTAATAGCCCTAAGCACAAGAATCACATGATGATCTCAATAGATGCAGAAAAAGCATTTGACAAAATCCAACACCCCTTCGTGATAAAAAAAAAACGCTAAGGAAATTAGGACTAGAAGGAACCTACCTCAACATCATAAAGGCTATATACAATAAACCCAAAGCCAGCATCATTATGAATGGGAAAAAACTGACAGAATTTCCCTTAAGATCAGGAACAAGACAAGAATGCCTACTGTCACCACTCCTATTCAACATAGTACTTGAAACTCTAGCTTCAGCAATAAGGAAGGAAAAAGGAATCAAAGGAATATAAATAGGGAAAGAAAAAAATGAAACTATCTTTGTTTGCTGATGACATGATCCATAACTTAGAAGATTCAAAAATCTCAACCAGAAGACTTCTAGAAGCGATAAATAGTTTCAGCAAAGTAGCAGGATACAAAATCAACTTACAAAAATCACTAGCATTTCTTTACATCAATCATGAATCCACAGAAAAAGAAGTACAAAGAACAATTTCATTCACGATAACCTCAAAAAGGATAAAATACTTAGGAATAAATCTCACCAACGAGGTGAAAGACCTCTACAATGAAAATTATAAATAACTAAAGAAAGAAATTGAAGACTTTAGAAGACAGAAAGACCTCCCATGCTCTTGGATAGGCAGAATACATATAATCAAAATGGCCATTCTACCAAAAGCAATCTACACATTCAATGCGATCCCTATCAAAATACCATCGTCATTTTTCACAAACATAGAGAAATCAGTTATAAAATTCATTTGGAAAAACAAAAAACTCAGAATAGCCAAAGCAATTCTCAGCAATAAGAATCATGCCGGAGGCATCACAATACCAGACTTCAAATTATACTATAAAGCGATAGTAGCCAAAACAATGTGGTATTGGCACAAAAACAGACACATAGACCAATAGAAGACTCAGAAACAAAGCCTCATATCTATAACCAATTGATCTTTGATAAACGCATCAAAGACATACGCTGGAGAAAGGATAGCCTTTTCAACAAATGCTGTTGGGAAAACTGGCTAGACGTAGTAAAATGGAACTAAGCCCTGATCTCTCACCCTGCACAAGTCAACTTGAGATTGTTCAAAGATCAAGAAATTAGACCAGAAACTTTGAAACTGCTAGAAAACGGTATAGGACCAACTCTCCAACCTATAGTTATGGGTAGAAACTTCCTCAATAAGACCCCAAAAGCTCAAGAAATTAAAGCAAGAATCAGTGATGAGATAGCATTAAACTAAAACCTTCTGTGCAGCAAAGGAAACCATCAAGAATCTACAGAGAAAGCCTACGGAATGGGAGAACATCTTCACCACTTACCCAGCAGACAAAGGTCTACTATCTAGAATATACAAAGAGGTTAAACAGCTTAACATTAAAAAAATGCAATAAAAATGTAGGCAACAGAACTGAACAGTCTTTTCAAAAGAAGTACAAATGGCCAACAAATACATGAAAAATGCTCAACATCTTTAGAAATCAGGGAAATGAGATTCCATCTTACTTCAGTAAGAATGGCAATCATCAGAAACACAATTATAAATGCTGGCGAGGTTGTGGGGAAATAGGAACCTATTACACTGTCGGTGGGACTGTAAACTAGTAGAGCCGCTATGGAGAGCAGTGTGGAGGTTTCTCAGAAGACTGGGAATGGAACCACTGTAGGACCCAGCGATAGCCCTCCTGGGCATCTTCCCAAAGGAAATGAAAGAAGAATTTTATAATAATGCCTGCATGTCTATGTTCATTTACAATAGCCAAATTATGGAACCAGCCTAGGTGTCCATCAGCAGATGAATGGATCACACACCTTTGGCATATACACACAATGGAATTTTACTCAGCCATAAAGAAGAATGAAATCTCGCCTTTTGCAGGAAAATGGATGGAACTCGAGAATATCATACTAAGCCAGTCTCAAAAAATGAGTAGATGTACGTTTTTTCTTATATGTGGCAGCTAGAGAGAGATTCAGAAATAAGAGCGACATCAGATAGATGAGCAGAGACTCCAGGGGGGTGACTGAGCAGGATCCAGGACGGGAGATGAAGTCATAAAGAGTGTAATAGTAGAAACTATGCTATGAATGTCCACAAAGCTACCAATTCCAATATCAAAGACATGTGCGGGAGGGAGAGGGCCCGGTGGGGAGGGGACCAACAACTGTGTGCGCGCATCTGTCTGACGCTCTACATCCCAACATGATGTAAAATTTCCAATGCACCAAATAAAAAAGAAATTAACCACCACCAAGGAAGGCACAGAAGGAGGGAAAAGGAAAAAAGAATAGACAGAACAAATAAATATCAAGATGAGAAATGAAAACATAATCATATCAGTAATCATATGTAAATGTTCACATCGTCAAGTTGCATTTTTTTCAGTACTGGGGATTGAACCCAAGGCATTCTACCTCCAAGCTACATCCCCAGCCCTACTTTTTTATTCTTTATTTTGAAACAGGGTCTCACTAAGTTGCGGAGGGCCTCACTAAGTAGCTGAGGCTGGCCGCGAACCTGGATCCTCCAGTCTCAGCCTCCCAAGTACTGGGATGACAAGCGTGCGCCACCATGCCCGGCTTGTCAAATTTGATTTCTTAAAAAGAAAAAAGCCAGGCTCAACTATATGCTCCCTCTAAGAAATGCAATTTCAGAGGACTGAGGGCAGGGTTCAGTGGTAGAGAGCTTGCCTACCATGCATGAGACCCTGGTGTCCATCCCCTGTGCCACAAAAGAGAAAAGCCATTCAAATCTAGGCATGTTTACTTTAAAATACATGCATAATTATTCCCAAATAGATAAGTTAAGGTGATAATAAAAGCAAAGAATGGCCAAAAAAAAAAAAGAGTAGGCATTCCAATGTTCATTCTTTTTTTCTTTATTCTTTCTTTTTTCTTTTTTTTTTGTGATACTGGGAATTGAACCCAGGGGCATTCTACCTCTGAGCCACACCCCAACCCTATTTTATTATTATTATTATTATTATTATTTTTGAAACAGGGTCTCACTAAGTTGCTGAAGCTGTCTTCAAATCTGCCATCCTCCTGTCTCAGTCTCCCAAGTATTGGGATAATAGGCGTGTACCTCCAAGGCTGGCTTCCAGTATTCTTAAACAGTATTTATTTATTTATTTTCCCTTTTTTTGTGGTGCTGGGGATTGAACCCAGGGGCATTCAACCTCTGACCTACACCCCCAGCCCTATTTTTTATTCTTTATTTTGAAACAGGGTCTCACTAAGTTGCGGAGGGTCTCACTAAGTAGCTGAGGCTGGCCTCAAACCTGTGATCCTCCTATCTCAGCCTTCTAGGTAATGGGATTACAAGCGTGTGCCATCATGTCCGACTTCTTAAACACCGTTTTGAGCTCAAAAAGGAAATGGGTTGGCTGGATTTACCAGTGATTATATGAATTTTAAGATGACTGTTGTATCTGGGATTCCAGATAAATAAATCCAAGTTGTTGCTTATTGGTAAATGCTGTGCCCAAATCCTCAAACAATGGGGGTCTCTGCTTATATCTTTATGCTTGCAGGATCTTTCTGGATCTCTAAGTGATATAAGCTCCCCACACATTTTATCCTCTGCCTCCTCCTCCTTCTTCGCAGAAATTGGATGACCCGGGGAGGTTCTACCTCTGAGACACATCCCCGGCCCTATTTTATGTTGTATTTTGAAACAGGATCTCACTAAGTTACTAAGGCCCTTGCTAAGTTCCTGAGGCTGTCCTCGAACCTGTGATCCTCCTGTCTCAGCCCCCCAAGCACTGGGATTACACGGGTGTGCGCCACCACACACAGCCCCACACATTTACTTCTAATTCTAAGCTTTCTACTACCTAGTCAAATAGGAAATATGAGATTTTATGCTAAGCACATTTTGCCAAAGGTTGAAAGGAAAAAAAATAAAGATTATTTGTTCGAAAAATAGCAAGGCTGCTGTCATCAGCATCATCAGGAAGGAATTCTTCCCAGGAAGGTCCATAAAACAGAGTTTGCATGGCCAGGTGTGATGGTGCACATCTGTAATCCCAGTACTTGGGAGGCTGAGACAGGAGAACTGCAGGTTCGAGGCCAGCCTCAGCAACATAGTGAGACCCTGCTTCAAAATAAAAAAAATGAAAAAGGTCTGGCGGTGTGGCTGGGTGGTAGAATACCCCTGGGTTCAATCCCCAGTACCAAAATAATAATGATGATCATGATCATGATGATAATAATAATATTAATAATAAATGCAAGATATAACTGTCAGTCTTGACACTCATGTATATGTAAGGAAATGAAGAATATTGCTACAAACGCATTTCATTGTCTATTTCATCTGAAACTGTGGATGAAATTCAGGATAAATCACACAGCTACTCCACTAATTCATCCATAAAGAAGACTGGTAATTAGAGACTCAGTCAGCGAGGCTGAAGTCACATGCCCACGGCATCTGCGTGTCTGGGACACGGGGCCTTCATGAAATGTTAAAAACAGCAGAAATTTTAAAAACAGCCACATCAGCATTCTCCACTGCTGTTGACGTGGAAGCCAGTTCTCCATGAATTTCAAGGTCACATTAGTAGTTAAGAATATATTTCCTAGATGGGCGTGGCGGTGCACGCCTGTGATCCCAGTACTTGGGAGGCTGGGACAGGAGGATCACAGGTTCGAGGCCAGCCTCAGCTACTTAGGCCCTGTGCAACTTAGTGAGACCCTGTTTCAAAATAAAAAAAATAAAATAGGGCTGGGGGCGTACCTTGGAGGTAGAATGCCCATGGGTTCAATCCCCAGTATGTATGTATATGTATATATGTGTACACACACACACACACACACACGATTTGTTCTTTGAAACCACCACAAGAGGAGAAAGGGGGAGGATTTTCCATGATCAGGAAGTTCTTTAAAACTACCACAAGAGGGCAGTAAGGAATTATATTTCATATCCACACGTGCTACAGAACTATGGTCTTTTTCTTCCCAGAACGCCCCCCAAAAATAATAATAATAATTAAAATGGATCATGAGACAGAGCTTTGGAGATTGTTTTCTTTCTAATTTACTGTGGATAGGATTTCAAACAACATGGTTGGGCATTCTCGGGCTGTATTGGCTGCTACCTGACATATTTAATTCCCAAGACGCCAGCTCTAAGCACGTAGCTCAGTCTTCCCTGCCTTGCACACGCTTAAAATGCAGCAAAGTCATTTATAAATGACGAGCCCCTCCTCACTGCCGAACTTCTAATCTGGAATGATGAGTTAAAGAGGATTTTTGGGGGGATACTTAGGATTGAACCCAGGGGCACTCTACCTCCAAGCTACACCCCTAGCCCTATTTTTATTCTTTTTTTTTTTTTTTGCGGTACTGGGGATTGAACCCTGGGGCATTCTACCTCTGAGCTATACCCCCAGCCTTGTTTTTTATTCTTTATTTTGAAACAAGGTCTCGCTAAGTTGTGGAGGGCCTCACTAAGTAGCTGAGGCTGGCTGTGAACCTGCGATCCTCCTGTCTCAGCCTCCCAAGTACTGGGATTACAAGCGTTTGCCACCATGCCCGGCGTAAATAGGATTTTAAACAAAGAGCGCTCTCTTTTAAATCCATCTCTGCTTCTTGCTTATTAAGCAAAGTCCTGAGGTGGGGTGTGGGGCGTGGACCTGGGGTGCAGGCTTCGGTGTGATTCATTCCTACTGTGAACCAGTGCTCGGTGACCTTGATCGAGTTGCTCCACTCAGCCGGGAACCCAATTGCATATTTAGAGGGTTTAGCAGTGCGCAGGGGACATTTGGAGCCAGACCCACCCACCTGAACTTGCTTCTAGCATTCATAGCTGGCTCTTTGGGGATTAAAATGACAATCTCCATTCTACATGGGAAGGTCTGAGAGACTTCAACATGCAAGTATTCCACCCTTTTTGTACTCATTTCCTTTTTCTCCTTTTATTTTCTTTCATCTATTTACTTTTTGGTACTAGGGATTCAACCCAGGGGCATTCTACCTCTGAGTCACACCCCAGCCCCCTTTTCATTTATTTATTTTTTGTTAAGTTGTGGAGGGTGTCTCTGTCTCTGTCTCTCTCTCTCTCTCTCTCTCTCTCTCTCTCTGTCTATCTCCCCCCTCCCCCTCTCTCCCTCTCTTTTCTTCCTTTCCTTTCCTTCCTTCCCTTTCCTTCCTTCCTTCCTTCCTTCCTTCCTTCCCTTCTTTCTTTCTTTCTTTCTTTCTTTCTTTCTTTCTTTCTTTCTTTGCTTCTTTCTTTCTTTCTTTCTTTCTCTTTCTTTTCTTTCTTTCTTTCTTCTTTCTTTTTCTTTCTCCTTCTTTTCTTCTTTCCTTCCTTCGTTCGTTCCTTCCTTCCTTCTTTTTCTTTCTTTCTTTCTTGTGGTACTGGAAATTGACCCAGAGGCATTCTACCTCTGAGCTACATCCCCAGACTGATTTTATTTCTTATTTGGAAACAGGATCTCACTAGGTTGTGCTTAGAGCCTCACTAAATTGCTGAGGCTAGCTTCAATCCTGCGATCATCCTGTCTCAGCCTTCCAAATACTGGGATTATAAGTGTGCACCACCACACACGGGTTGCTGAGGGTCTCTTTAAATTGCTGAGGCTGGCCTCCAATCTGTGAGACTCCTTTCTTGGCCTCGCAAATGCTGGGATTGCAGGTGTGTGCCACCATGCCTGGGTTCATTTTCCTCCTCCTCCTCCTCCTCTTCCTCCTCCTCCTCTTCCTCCTCCTCCTCCTCCTCTTCCTCCTCCTCCTCCCTCTCCTCCTCCTCCCTCTCCTCCTCCTCCCTCTCCTCCTCCTCCCTCTCCTCCTCCTCCCCCCTCTCCTCCTCCTCCCTCTCCTCCTCCTCCTCCTCCTACTTTTTGTAGTATTGGAGATTGAACCCAGGGCCATTCTACCTCTGAACTACACCCCCAGCCCTGTTTTATTTTTTATTTTGAAACAGGATCTGGCTAAGTTGCTGAGGCTGGCCTTGAACCTGCGATCCTCCTGTCTCAGCCTCCCGACTATTGGGATTCCAGGCATGCGCTACTGCACCCCACTTCATTTTCCTTCTTTTATAACTTAATATCCCCAAATATCTCAATGGAGATGTAATTAATTTCTTGAGAGCCTTCTAAGTGTTGTCTGAGCAACTGCGTCTGGGTCTCTCTCTCTGTATCTGTGGATTCTTGTGCATGTGTAAGTGTGTGTGTGTGTGTGTGTGTGTGTGTGTGTGTGTGATAAACACAGGAGTGTTAGGCTGACATGTGTATGTATCTTGATCTCATTTTTTTAACCTTCATTTTACTCTTTATTTTTTATTTTATCTTATGGTGCTGGGGATTGAACCCAGGAGCGTTCTACCTCCAACCTACACCCCCAGCCCTTATTATTTTGAAACAGGGTCTCTCTAAATTTCTGAGGGTCTCACTAAATGGCCGAGGCTGGCCTCAAACCTACAATCCTCCTGTCTCAGCCTCCCAAGTTCTGGGATGACAGGTGTGTGCCACCACTCCGGTCTTTATGTTTCTAATTAATCTTGTCACCATAAGACTTGGCTGATCAGTGTCGTACACAAGTGAAATAAATAAATAACAAAGTAATTTTAATAGAAGAAAAATTCTCTTTATTCCAGCGCTCTTCCTCTCTCATCTCTGTGCTAACACAGATTAGCTGATCAAAACAGGAGTAGCAATAAATTAGTGAATGTTATCTGTTTTTGTGTTCAGCCACTCATAGCTAATTCCACCGTAGTCATTACTGACGGCAGATGGGACAGCGACCTTGTGTCACATTGAGTCTAACTTGGTGTTTGTTTTATTTGATACTACGGATGGAAACCAGGGACGTTCTGCCCCTGAGCTACACCACCCCCAGCCCTTTTAATTTTTATTTTGAAACAGGGTCTTGCTAAGTCGCCGAGGGTCTTGCTAAATTGCCAAGGCTGGCCTCAGACCTGCGATCCTCCTGTCTCAGCCTCCCAAGTATTGGGATTACTGGTGGACATTGTCAAGTCTGGCTACATTGCATCTAATTCTTTCTGGGCCAGGCAACCTGCTCAAACCCAAATTCACTCTTCTACCTTCGGAATGCGCAAAGGCCAATGGGAAATTATATGAGAAAATGAACCAGGAAAATTGGACAGCTCGCTGGATTGTGGAAATTTTCTGGGTGAGGTCACACAGATTCACTGTCACTAAGTCGTGAGGCTGACCTCAAACCTGCCATCCTCCTTTCTCAGCCTCCCAGGGACTGGGATGACAGGCTTGCCCCACCACACCTGGCTCTATTGATCAACTTTTAATGTGGGGACCATAAGCCGGGCTTGGTGGCGCATGCCTGTCATCCCAGTTCTTGGGAGGCTGAGATAGGAGGATCGCAGGTTCATGGCCAGCCTCAGCTACTTAGTGAGACCCTCTGCAACTTAGTGAGACCCTGTTTCCAAATAAAGAATAAAAAATCGGGCTGGGGGTGGAGCTCGGAGTTAGAATGCCCCAGGGTTCAATCCCCAGTACCACCAAAAAAAAAAAAAAATTTAAAATAAAATGGGGACCGTAAAACGAGAATAGAAGCTTTCCTCGATAGTTTTGTGCAATTCTGCTGCGTGGGGGGTGACCTGTTAAAGGTCACCCTGGCTGTTGCCACCTGATCATAAACTCCCATGATTGCCTCCTTGATGAATGAAATTTGGCTGTGGAATTATATCTCCGTTCTCTGCCAGGCTTCACGAATGCTTTGCCAGTATGTCAGGAACCCAGTCCTACTCAGTGACGGGGACTCAACTTCATTATGCAGTTCCGGTCACCAATTTTTCCTGGGAATGACATATAAAACCCCTCATCTGAGGAGAACGAGGCAGCTTAATGTTGCATACAACATAGACAGTCTGGATTTGAAAATCACAAAAGCTCTCTCTCCAATAGTGTAGTCTTCCCTTCTTAGCTGCCTGTAATTGCAAGAAACATTTCCCCACAGCCTAATATCTCTTACTCTTACCAAAGCAAAATTCTGCAGAATAGAAATAAAGTTTTTTTTTTTTTTTTTTGCGGTACTGGGGATTGAACCCAGGGGCATTCTACCTCTGAGCTACACCCCCAGCCCTATTTTTTATTCTTTATTTTGAAACAGGGTCTCACTAAGTTGCGGAGGGCCTCACTAAGTAGCTGAGGCTGGCCGCGAACCCGGTCCTCCGGTCTCAGCCTCCCAAGTACTGGGATTACAAGCATGTGCCACCATGCCTAGCTTAGAAATAAACTTTGAAAGAGGGAAGTTTTAGTAAACTTGGCTCATTGGCTAAGAAAACAAAAGATGGATGATTGTTTTGATTCATCCATTCACATCTGTGTATTTCATCTTCACAAAGTAAGATTTCTCTCATGAAGTTCTCAAAAAAATATTTCTTATGAGAATCATTGGACTTGGGAAAATAGAATAAAATCCTTGAGCCAGGTATGGTGGCACACACCTGTAATATCAGTACTTGGGAGGCTAAGTCAGGAGGACCACAGGTTTGAGGCTAGCCTCAGTAACTTAGAATCTTAGCAACTTAGCGAGACCCCCATTTCAAAATAATAATAATAAAAAAAGGGCTGGGGTGTAGCTCGGAGGTAGAATGCCGCTGGGTTCAATCCCCATGTTTCTATCAGCATTCTTGCAGCTATAATCTAAAAGATCAACCATGTAACTTAGAGGAAAGGATTTATTTTCTTACGGTTTCAGATTCAGTCTGTGTGAGGCCGGAGACCGCGGATCTCAGGGCATGACGGCGGGAGGCGGAGGGAGGGAGAGCACATGGGCTGTGCTCCTCACATCATAGAGGCTGGAAACAAGAGAGAGGGAGCAGGGGGAGGAGGAACCATTTACATAATCCTCAAGGCCACACCCCCAGGGACCCTCCTCCGGCCACACCCCCAGGGACCCTCCTTGGGCCACACCCTAGTTTCCTGGGTCTCCATTCAGGTCAATCCATTACAATGGATTATCCACTGCTGGGATTACAACCCTCATGACTTAATTACATCAGCTCCAAACATTAATAATTGAGCTCTTTAGGGGACACTTTATATCTAACTATAAGACCCAGGTCCACAAAATAAATAAATCTATATTTTTTGTCAAATCGTTATTTTAAAACAAAATACTAGCCAGATGTGGTGGTACATACCTATAATCCCAATAGGTAAGAGGCTGAGACAAGAGGATCGCAGGTTCGAGGCCAGCCTCAGCGACTTAGCAAGACCCTCAGCAACTTACTGAGACCCTGTTTCACACTAAAAAATAAAACAGGTTGGAGGTGTAGCTCAGAGGTAGAAAAGCTCTGGATGCAATCCCCACTACCACAAAATAAATAAAATACGGGAGCCGGTTGGTACATTTGCCATTTTTGTGTCCCCTTTGGAGGCTGCCACTCCGTGAAACCAGTTTGCCCCTTGCTCATCTCCTTGTGTGGTCTCTCTTCCTCTTCTGCAATTTGCTTCCTGATCCTCTTTATTATTATTATTAATATTATTATTATTATTATCATTATTTTCAGTACCAGGGATTGAACCCAGGGGCATTGTACCTCCGAGCTACACCCCCAGCCCTATTTTTTATTCTTTATTTTGAAACAGGGTCTCATTAAGTTGCAGAGGGCCTCACTAAGTAGCTGAGGCTGGCCACGAACCTGCGATCCTCCTGTCTCAGCCTCCCAAGTACTGGGATGACAAGCGTGCGCCACCACGCCTGGCTTTGATCATCGTCTCTCGCTTTGCCAAAAGGGCAGGGTCTGCTCTTCTGCCTGGATGCTCAACATCTTTCCAACCGAGAGGCGTGCCTGCATGATCCATGCATAAGGGGTGAACAGGCTAAGTCCCGATGATGAAGAGTGGCCTCCCTTCTGCAGGCTGCGTGTTCTGACAAGCTGCTGCAAGATGAGCATTCTGGTCCCCGGGACCATTATGGGATAGCTGGAGGCTGTGCAAAATGGTGGCGGGAATATGTCTCCCCTCCCTCCAGCATCTCTGGGGAAATCCTAACAAGTATGTCAATGCCTCCCGCAGGCGAGGCGCTACTGAGGGGGCCAAAGAGGCTGCATGTCTTCAAAAAAAATCCCCAAATTGGATTATCAGGTCTTAAGGAGCTGGCCATTGTTAAAAAAGATGCCTTAAGGCGTGGAGTTTAGATGCCACTCAAAGCAAGGGAATATTCATATAGCATTGCTTTTTATAAGCAGTGTAGTGAAGGATTCAGTGCAGAAACTGAGCTGGGTATGATGGTGCATGCCTGTCATCCCGGTACTAGGGAGGCTGAGACAGGATGATTGCAGGTTGGAGGCCAGCCTCAGCAATGTAGTGAGACCCTGTTTCAAAACAAAAATTAAAAAAGGGGGCATGGGGTGTTGCTTGGAGGTAGAATGCTTTTGGGTTCGATCCCCAGTATCACAAAAAATAATAAAAAATAAAATGGCTTCCTAAGCCAGGCATGGTGGTGCGTGCCTGTCATCCCAGTGTTTAGGAGGCTGAGAAAGGAGGATCGCAGGTTCAAGGACAGCCTCAGCAACTTAACGAGACTCTCAGTAACCTAGCAAGACCCTTTTTCAAAACAAAAATACAAAAAGGGCTGGGGTGTGTCCCTCAGAGGTAGAATGCCCCTGGGTTCAAGACTCAATATCACCCCGAAAAATTAAAGTAAAATAAAATGGACTTCTAAAGGGAACAGTGAAATAGAATATGCAAATACATCTTTGGAGTGGGGTGAACTTCCACTGAAGAAATCCAGCCTTGGGAATTTGAACCCTTTGGGGATCATGTGGTCTGGTCACAGATGTTAACATTTCGTTTTCGAGAAAGGAAAGAATGCGCAAAACAAATGTCGTGGAATTATAAATCAATAATGGCAATTATATTCTGCACTTTTAACCCTTTAATAATTCCCCTGGAACTCACGTAGTGTAGCACTTCCAACAGTAGGGGAGCCCGAGATGAGCTGGGAATCAGGTAAATTCTGGGGCCAGATTCTCTAGTTTGAATCAATTATGGGGAGACCAACAACCATTTTCCTTTCAGATGAGCTTGAGAAAAATTGAGTTGTTTTCCTAAAATGGGAGGAGCGGACAAGAGCTGTTCATTCTTTGAAAAGGCATCATGTTAATAGAGAAACAAAGAGAGCTTTGTTCCTTTTTAAAATACCATAAGGTCCATCGGAATTGGTAATAGACCACATAATCGTCTCTTTTATATCTCTGTCAAATCTCTGCTGAGGAGCTGGTCTCTGCTGTGGTCCTTATAAGAAAGATAACTGGAAAGAGCTCATTTTCATGATATTTAAAAATCTTCCCCAAGGGCACGTGGGCTCCCTATCAGACACACAAATCTATTGCCACATAAATATGATTCTTTAAATTGTAAAGCAAACAGAAATAACATAGGTCAGACAAAAATATTATGTACTACAGTTTTTTTTTTCTTTTTGTGGTACTGGGGATTGAACCCGGGGGCATTCTACCCCTGAGCTCCATCCCCAGTCCTTTTGATTTTTTTTTTGTTGTTGTTGTTGTTTTGAATCAGGGTTTTGCTAGGTTGCTGAAGGTCTTGCTAAATTGCTGAGGCTGGCCTTGAACCTGCGATCCTCCTGTTTCAGCCTCCCAAGTACTGGGATGACAGATGTCAAAGTATTGTGCTACTAAAAGAAGTGATATTCGGGTTTTACTCAATTATGTTTTCCAATTAGTCTAGAATGACTGTGGCTATTCCTTGGCTAATTACTTTTTAATGACTGTATTATCAATTCATAAAACTCCAAATAGTAATTGACCACACCTATGCCAATGCACATAGGCATAAACAGAGAGGAAATAAAGCATACCTATATTTCTGTGTATTACCACTTTTCTGTACATTTTTCTATACTTTTTGCATATTACCTAATACTCATATTTCTTTTTCTTTTATGCAATAGTTGCGCCAGGTTAATTTTACATTTAATTTTAAATTCTAGAGCACCAATACTTTTATTCATGAAAATACATAGCAGAATAAAAATAAATTTTTGGTGGAATATTCCTAAGTGCTGTTTCACTACATCAAATGGGATTACTAGACTTGCATAAGAGTGTTCACCCAAGTTATTGTTGTTTTGTTATTATTATGATGATGATGATTATCATCATCATCATTATCATTATTATTATGTGGAACTGGGAATTGAACCCAAGGTCATTCTAATTCTGAGCTACATCCCCAGCTCGTGTGTGTGTGTGTGTGTGTGTGTGTGTGTGTGTGTGTGTGTTTGTGTGTGTGTGTGCTACTGGGGATTACACCCAGGGGCATTCTATCTCTGAGCCATACCCGCAGCCCTATTTATTTATTTATTTATTTATTTATTTATTTATTATTTTGAAACAGGGTCTTACCAGGTTGCTGAGAGTTTCGTTAAGTTGCTGAGGTTGGTCTCAAACCTTACCTCCTTCTATCTCAGCCTACCAAGTACTGAGATTATAGCCATGCACCACCACACTCAACTCGATTTTGTTTTTTATTTTGAAACAAGGTCTTGCTATGTTGCTGAGGGCCTCGCTAAATTGCAGAGGCTGGCCTTGAACCTGTGATGCTTCTGTCTCAGCCTCCCAATTACTAGGATTACATGCGTGCACCACCACACCAACTCGATTTTGTTTTTTATTTTGAAACAGGGTCTCGCTGAGTTGCTGAGGATCTCGCTACATTGCAGAGGCTGGCCTGGAACCTGTGATGCTCCGGTCTCAGTCTCCCAAGTGCTGGGATTACAAGAGTGCACCACCATGCCTGGCTACACCCCAGTTATTTTTTTTTAATGATCTGACTCATAGAAATGAACTGGGAGCACCTGTTCCAAGGTGGCTCAGTCTGACAAAGAAGCCTGGACCTTCCCCTTGCATGGAAATCTTTTTCTAAAGCGATAGGGAATACCTTGATATCGCTTTGGCGAAGTCAACGTATTTGTCCACTGAAGCAAGACCTTTCTGTCCAGCCGCCTCAGCTGCTGGCTTCGGCTTCCTGTCACAAAGAGATGGGTCGATCAAAGGGTCTTTAAATGTGAGCCAGCCGGATGGCATTGTTGAAGGCAGCCATTGAGAAACTGCAGGTGCATCTCCCTGCATTTCAAGCGGGCCTGTGGGAGGCGGACGTGATAATGGTCCCTCAGATAAATGACAGCTCTGGGCCTCGGTTCCAGGGAAGGGCTCGGCCCAATATAGAAATCAAACAGAAGAAAACAAACACCATTTTGTGGCTCCCTTTCTCCCGGGCTTGATTGTTGCTCCAGCCTGGCTACTTCCTGAAAGAAGCCGAAAGGTCAGCGGGTGACCTTCCAGTGCCCTCGGAGCTGGGGACCTTTGCTTTTATACCAACTCTTGCCCCCGTGTACACACAGTTCTCGAAGATTCGCTTAGCTGTCCACAAATACCCCGTTATTTCACAGATGCTGAGCGATTCGCTACCATGTCAACCAATGATCAGTGTATTACTGATATCTATTTGTGGTAGTGGGGACGGAATCCAGGGGCATTCTACCTCAGAGCTACGCCCCCAGCCCTTCTTTTTATTGTTTTATTTTGAAAGAGGACTTCGCTAAGTTGCAGAGGCCAGCCTCGAGCCTGCCATCCTCCCGTCTCAGCCTCCCCAGTACTAGAATGACAGGCGTGTACTACCAGTTATTTTTTAATGGCTCAGTTTTTTTGGTTGATTTGAAAACACAGACTGTCAGATGAACTTTGTAACTCTGTGGTCTGGAAGGCAGTTTCTTCACTTGTAAAATGATAACAGGGTTAGAATATCTCTAGACCCCTCTTAGTTCTCCATTCCGTAAAGTATGCTCTGGTAGCCATACGAACTACTTGGTAGGCATAGAACTGGGGAATTTGTTTCCTCTTTTATTTATTTATTTTTTTTTTGGTGCTGAGGATTGAACCCAGAGGCATTCTACCTCTGAGCTACACCCCCAGCCCTATTTTATTTTTTTTTTATTTCAAAACAGGGTCTCTCTAAGTTGCAGAGGACCTTGCTAAGTTGCTGAGACTGGCCTCGAACCTAAAATCCTCCTGTCTCAGCCTCCCAAGTACTAGGATTACAGGTGTGCGCCACCACGCCCAGCTCCAGACCAGCTTTTAACATGATAGAACATGATCATCTGTGTCTTCAAGCTGAGTAGCTTGTCTTATTGTCCCCAAGAGCAGACATCCTGCTAACAAGGATAATACTGCCAATAGGCACATCCTCAGGATCTTATTTTATTTATTTTACTTTACTTTATTTTATTTTTTTGCAGTACTAGGGATTGAACCCAGGGACATTCTACCTCTGAGCTACACTCGCAGCCCTATTTTTTATTCTTTATTGTGAAACAGGGTCTTGCTAAGTTGCGGAGGGCCTCACTAAGTAGCTGAGGCTGGCTGCAAACCCGGATCCTCTGGTCTCTGCCTCTCAAGTACTAGGATTACAAGCGTGCACCACCACACCCGGCTAGGATCATATTTTAATAAAGATCAAAATGAAAGACTATGCCAATTATTCCTGACTCTTCTACATCCTGTTGCCATGGGGGGAAACCGACTGATTTCAGTACAATGAAATCAGCTCCAATTGATGTACCTGAAATGCGCCTCTGACTTCTACACAAGGGATAGTTGTTTTTGTTGCTGTTGTTGTTGCTTTGGTAGTGGCGATTGAAACCAGGGTCATTCTACCTTAGAGTGACCCCTGTAGCCCTATCTTATTTTTTATTTGGAAACAGGGTTTCACTAAATTGCTGAGGGTCTCATTAAGTTGCTGAGGCTGACCTTGAACCTGCGATCCTCCTGTCTCAGCTCCCCAAGTACTGGGATTACAGGTGTGTGCCACCACGTCCAGCACAAAGGAAGTTAAGAAAATGTGTGGGAGGGATCCCCACACCATGGTCACCACTGAGCAAGGCTTAGTATCTAAGGGGAAAGAAAGAGTTAAGACAGAATGAAATGCTACCCTAGTATTAGGTGAGTTTTACGAAGAAAAACATTCCCTGTGGTTGAAACGATGGCTTTTTACTTCCGTGAATGGTAGACTAAAGTGTATTTTTCATTAAAGAAATGAATCACAGCTCCTGGATAGAATAAAAGTAAACAAGGAGGGCTAGGTTTTGCTCACTGTTCCTGAATACATAGACAAGAAACAGAGTAATGTCCCTGTTGCCTCTGCCCCTCTATCACACGGGCCCCTTTGTCTGAAGTAGCTGGGCACAGCTTGTCTCCTGCATAGTCACAGCGAAGCAGAGGCCAAGCCGTCCCCCAAATGCAGCCGTCAGCCTCGGTGACATTTGATTTTGCTTCTCAGGCATGCTTTTTTTGGGAAACATCTCTGTAGTCAGGCGCTCGATCAGCCAAAAAAAAGCCCCTATACACAAACACCATATCCGTATTCATGCAGCTACTGTGTGTATGTGTCTGGAGAAAAGGGCTAAATGTGTTCCCAAAACATCTTGATGTAAGTTAACCTAAGCCGCCTGTATAGATATGAGCAATTTTGCATAACATAAATTATACAGCGGAGTCCTCAGCAGGTATTTGATAGAATATACAGAATGCAGCCAGGTGTGGTGGCGCACACCAGTAATCCCAGGACTTGGGAGGTTGAGACAGGAGGATCACAGGTTCGAGGCCAGCCTCAGCAATTTAGCAAGGTCCTCAGCAACTTAGCTAGACCCTATTTCAAAAAAAAAAAAAAAAAAGAAGAAGAAAAGCTGGGTGTGGCGGTGCATACCTGTAATCCCAATGCTTGGGAGGTTGAGACAGGAGGATTGCAGGTTGGAGGCCAGCTTTAGCAACTCAGCAAGATCCTCAGCAACTTAGCAAGACCCTGTTTCAAAATAAAAATAAAAAAGAAGCTGGGCATGGTGGTGCACACCTGTAATCCCAGTACTTGGGAGGCTGAGACAGGAGGATCACAGGTTTGAGGCCAGCCTCAGCAACTTAGCAAGGTCCTCAGCAACTTAGCAAGACCCTGTTTCCAAAAAAAAAAAAAATAAAAAGAAACTGAGTGTGGTAGTGTATGCCTGTAATCCCAGTGCTTGGGAGGCTGAGACAGCAGGATCACAGGTTCAAAGAAAACCTCAGTAACTTAGCAAGGCTCTCAGCAATTTAGTGAGATCCTGTTTCCAAATAAAAAAATAAAGTTGAGCTGGGGTATAGCTCAGAGATAGAATACCCCTGGGTTTAATCCAAATAATAATAATAATAATAATAATAATAATAATAATAATAAATGAAAAGGGCTAGAGGTATATATAGCTTGGAGTTAGAGTGCCCCTGGGTTTGATCCCCAGTACCAAAAAACAAATAAATAAATAAGTCCTCTCAAAATGTGCAAATTGGTATCAGGATCTCTGCAAAATAGCCCCCCAAGGCCACATGTCCCCAAGGTCACCCTCTTCCTCCCTCCCTCTTTCCCAAACACTCATTGCAAGTAAACACTGTTCCCAAAACAAGTTTAAAAAATGTAGCTTGATTGATGGCTGCTCCGTAGCAAAGAACCGCATTGTAAACCACACGGTGACAGGGTCAGCACACAGTCGCAGCCCCAGAGTGTCCCGGAAGACACTCTGTGAACTCGGTAGATGGAGAGCCACGTCTTGTCTGAGGCTCCGGGAGAGATGGGCCAGCCCAGCCCGCAGAACGCAGCCACAGTGTGCACGAAGGAACCCTTTGTTCTCCTCCGTTCAGAATCCCTCTGCACCCTCGCTGCATATCGGGATGTTGACTGAAGTCCAGTCTTCAACCGGAGGGGAGGGGAATGCCCTGTCAGAGCCCACGAGGAATCTTTTTCTCATTTTTTTTTTAATCTTCTCCAGTGCGGTTGTACTCTTTTTCTTGCAAGAGCATCCTTCTTTGTTCTCAGGGCTAGGGAGTAGAGGGGAGGGAGGAGGAGGAGGGCCATCTGCTTGCAGTCTGAAGCAAAGGTGGTTTTGCAAGATAGCCAGGAAAGGTGACTCCTTCCCACACCTGGTGACACCCTGGCTGTAGGGACAGTCAACCATGGGAGTGTTGCCTTTCTCTGGCTCCCTGCCAAGAACACAAGAGAGCCTTAATGACAACCTAGCAGAGAAAATGACCGAAATCTAGGAGGAGTTGATTTATAAAGCCCAATTAGGTAGCCTCAATATTAGATCCAAAGGTGACTAAGCCCAGGCTGAAAAAAACACAGGCATGAATGAGCAGGGTAAGGAATGGTGACAGTCCATGTTTAAAGGACATATTTTACAGGAGATGAAATGCCAGGCAGGGTGGTCCCTGCCTGTAATCTCAGTCTTTGGGAGGCTGAGGAAGGAAGATCCTAGGTTGGAGGCCAGCCTTGGCAACTTAGCGAGACCTTGTCTCAAAATAAAAAGGGCTGGGGATGTAGTAGCATGCCCCTGAGTTCAGTCTCCAGGAATACAAAATATTTCCACACATAGATGATGTATTATGAGAGAGGCTGCAGGGGTGGGAAACAGGGTGGATGGTCCCTTTCTTGCCCATCATAAAGGGTCATGACCGATACCCCTATACTAAAGACAGGTTAAGGAAAGAAAAACATAACACATTTAGTTTTTTATTTTGCAGTGCTAGGGATTGAACCCAGGGGGTTCTACCTCTGAGCTACACCCCCGAGCCCCTTTTTATTTTGAAACAGGGTATAGCTAAGTTGCTGAGACTGACCTTGAACCTACAATCCTCCTGTCTCAACCTCCCAAGTACTGGGATGACAGGTGTATGCCACCATGCTCTGGAAGCACACAGGAACATCTTGCTCTTATCTAACTACAACTTAGACCATTAATCATACTCTCCTCATCCTCTGTCTCCACTACAAGGAGATCATGAAACCGCATATTCATCTATACAATTTCAAGGGATGCTTAATTTAAAACATTTCAGTTTGACATTTATTATGATAAAGGTGTGTTCCCACATGACCGCATATCATGCTAAGTGTTAACATGGTCCATTATTCTTATAAAAAGAAAATAAGAGACAGCTCATTTAAATTCATGCTATTGATTATGTATGTAGAGACAAGGTTTATTAAAATTAGGTGATTGACTTGACTATATCAGTTTGTGTTGGGGGACCTGTGGTCAATAAACTAAGTTGGCTGTTTCAACCTTTCCATTGTGAGTTTTATGGGCTTTGATCAATAATTCTGAAGTAGCTTCCTGTTAACTCACATATAGTCAACAGAAGCTCAGCTGAGTGACAGGGATATTCATAAAAGTCTGCTGGATTTCTGAGCTGTGGTTTTATTTAAAAATGAATGGACGCTGGGTGTGGTGGTGTACACTATAATCCCAGTACTTGGGAGGCTGGGTGAGCTAGGAGGATCTCAGGGGTTTTTTGTTTGTTTGTTTGTTTGGTTGTTTTTTTTTGCGGTACCAGGGATTGAACCCAGGGGCATTCTACCTCCGGGCTACACCCCCAGCCCTAGTTTTTATTCTTTATTTTGAAACAGAGTCTCACTAAGTTGCGGAGGGCCTCATTAAGTAGCTGAGGCTGGCCGCGAACCCAGATCCTCCTGTCTCAGCCTCCCAAGTGCTGGGATTACAAGACCAGCCTCAGGCAGGCATGGTGGCGCATGCCTATAATCCCGGTACTTGGGAAGCTGAGACAGGAGGATCACAGGTTTGTAGCCAGCCTCAGCTACTTAGAGTGAGCCCCCCCCACAATTTAGTGATATCCTGTTTCAAAATAAAAATACAATAAATAGGGCTGGGGGTATAGCTCAGAGGTATAAGGTTCCTGGGTTCAATCCCCAGTACCAAAAACAACCAAAAAGAAAAAAGAGAGAGAGAGAGAACACTAGAGGTGTGGGCATAGCTCAGTGGGGTTCAATCCCAGAACCTCCATCCAAAAGAATAAAAAACCCACAGTATCAGGCATATAGAAATACATCAATAATTGTTACTTTCACTATAGTTATGCTTTTTTTATTGTTCCATGATTTTGAAATACTCAGCAAATGTCTTTAGAAAACTTCTGGAAAAAAGCATTTTTTATATAAAATAATTTTTATATTCTGGATCATAAATATTTATGTTTGAGGCTGTGTCAGGGTAAATAAAATTAAAACAGTTGTTTTCCATTTTCTCTTTTTAGATTGGAAGCTTCAAAAAAAAAACCAAAAAAACCCTCCATGAAGTTGGAGATGTAGCCCAGTGGTAGAAAACTTATCTAGCATGCAGAAGGCCCTGAGTTCAATCCCCAACACCACCAAACAATAAATAAATAAACAAACAAAAATATCACCATAAGTTCACACAGAGATAATTTTTTGTGTGTGTGATACTAGAGATTGAACCCAAGGGTGTTCTACCTCTGAGCTACCCCCCACCCATATTTTATTGTTTTTTTATTTTGAAACAGGATCTCACTAAGTTGCTGAAGGTCTCACTGAATTGCTGAAGCTGGCCTTCAACCTACAATCCTCCGGTCTCAGCCTCCCACGTACTGGGATGACAGGCAGGCACCACCACACCCAGCTCAGAAATAATTATTCTTGAAAACGTTTTCCTGCAATAAAATAGTTTTAGCAAATTGTCATCAAGGCATTAATAATGCCACAAAACAAAAATAAATGAAAAGAAAAATGAACCCTCTCACAAACTGTGGATCCCCCAAACATTAGACCTATGTTCGGGGTTACAAGGAGCAGATAGTGCAGACATGTACCGTTGCTAACACGGCTCTTACTGGCAGCTTCTGGGGTCTCCAGTCCTTCTTGTTTGCTAGACAGAAATGAGAAGATTGGGACAGAAGGGTGCACTGAAATTGGGTTTTCATAAGAATGTAAGGAATTTGCTGAGGACAAGTCAGGAGAGGGTCCATTCCGACTATGCAAATCCTCTTGCAACCCGGCTTCAAAAATAAGAAGCCACAGAAGCACAGGACATCATTTCCCATCATACAAGTACAGAGAAGCCTGGCGCTCACTCGCAGAGGCTCACGCCCAGGAGTCCTGAGAGTAAAGAGAATCAATACTGCCAGCAACGTGATGAATGCCCCAACGAACACTTGATTAACTGAATACAGACTGCAAGGCCAACTCTGAAGACCTGCTCCATGAAGGGTGTGGTGGCTACAGGCCTGTTGTCCCAGTACTTGGGAGGCTGACACAGGAGGATCGCAGGTTCAAGGCCAGCCTTAGCAACTAAGGGAGACCCTGACAAAATAAAAAATAAACCAGGCATGGTGGCACACGCTTGTAATCCCAGTACTTGGGAGGCTGAGACAGGAGGGTCGCAGGTTCACAGTTAGCCTCAGCTACTTAGGCCCTCTGCAACTTAGTGAGACCCTATTTCAAAATAAAGAATAAAAAAATATGGCTGGGGGTGTACTTCGGAGGTAGAATGCCCCTGTGTTCAATCTCTAGTACTGCAAAAAAAAAAAAAATACAGGAAGCTGGGCTTAAATTTATTTACTTTAATGCATCTTAATTGTACAAATTAATGACTTTCACTGTGACAATTATATACATGCATATATCATGCTTGGTCATGTATTAATGTTATTTTATCATTATATCACCAACTTCTAGTATGTTACATTACATTGATTATTTTGCCCTGAGATATTTAGCTATCTAGCTAGCTAGCTATTAATCAATCAATCTATCTAACTGTGTGTGTGTGGTACCAGGGATTGAACCCAGGGGCATTCAACCTTCACACTCCACCCCCAGCCCTATTTTATTTTTCACTTTGAAACAGGGTCTCACTAGGTTGCTGAGAGTCTCACTACATTGCTGAGGATGGCCTCGAACCTGTGATCCTTCTGTTGCAGCCTCCCAAGTACTAGGATTATAGGCACGTGCCACCACACCTGGCTTGCCCCCATTAATTTTTTTTTAAGTGAAGTAAACCTTATTTACTTTAAAATCCTAAAAAATAAACATGTCTTTGCCCAAATATTTTTTAAATCACAAAGAAACATTATTTGGCCCGATTTCTATAGAAATTCTGCAGGCCAATCAATAAGCAAGAGAGCAAGCAAGCCAAACACCCCTAAGCAAGCTTTGCTCAGACCTGAATAAAATCAGAAATACCAGGAGCCTTTTAATATTCATGCAATGCTAGCTTCCTTCCAACATAAAACCCAGACCTTGCCATCTTGCACGTGGCCAAAACACCTCGTAAATCAGCCTTCAGCCAGGAAGAGAAGAATATAGAAGAAGGGTTTCAGCAGATATGAAGTGGGGGTATTCAGAGCAATCTTTAGAGAACCCAGGTGATTTATAGATACAGCCTTCCTTGAGATAACCTCCCTGCACCGAATTTCAACTAAGTCCATTGTAATATTCCGGCCTGTGAAAAGACACCGCAGCTCGGGAATCTCTGTCGATATTGATTTCCGCTCAGAAACGTGGCTTCAAAAAAATACACACGCCTTTCACAGGAATGATCCACGTGACTAGATCAAGATAATTGTCATTTTGAGCTGGAACCCCGCTTCTCTTGAATAAAGCTGTGTGTTTTGCGTTTCCACCAGACTTTTGCAAAAATATTAGATTCTGCTTGTCTCTTCCGAAGAATGCCTTTTTGTAGACTGCAGTGTTGCACGGGGTTTTTTGTTTGTTTGTTTTGTTTTGTTTTGTTTTTGTTTTTCTGTTACTGGGGATTGAACCTAGGGGCATTCTACCTCTGAGCTACACCCCCAGCCCTTTTTATTTTTTATGTTGAAACAGAGTCTCACTAAGTTGCTGAGGCTGGCCTTGAACCTGCGATCCTTCCGTCTCAGCCTCCCAAGAGCTGGGATGACAGGTATGTGCCACCACACAGCACTGGTTTTAATTTTTTCCATTCCATTATTAATAGTCACTTAAAAGGGACAAAAATCAATGTTGAACATTGGCCATTATTGATCCACCATTTACTGTCCATCTCATTCAAATCAGACTGCAGAACTGGGCTCAAGTGCTGCACAGCTATGAACCCAGTACTTGGGAGGCAGAGACAGGGAGATCGCAGGTTGGAGGCCAGGCTCAGCAACTTAGCAAGACCCTCTGATGCTTAGCAAGACCCTGTTTCAAAATAAAATAAGAACATAAAAAGGGCCGGGGTGTAGCTCGGAGGTAGAATGCCCCTGGCTTCGGTCACCAGTACAAAAGAAAAAAAAATCAGACTGCAGAGACTATAATGGACTCTGGTTTCTAGAGTTTACTATTGGACAAGTCAGCATTTTGCTTCTGAGGTCCAAAACTATCATCCATGCTGCAAATCTTTTTGCTTCTAGCCACTGTGCAAAAGGCTGCGTGCGTTTATCAAGGATTTCTGGATGGCTCCTGTTATCTGTGCATGAGCCAGAATCTCTAAAAACAGCATTGTTCCTGAGCATTGAATTGCAGTTCAGGATAAAGAAGATAAAGAACACCCCTTTAGAAACAAGCCTTTGGGATAGGGTTTCTTGGAGACTGGGTCTCAGTTGTGTTTTGCTGTTTGTCTGTGTTTCTTCATTCTTAATGTTAGGCTCAGGGGGAACCTGTACAATTGCTCTTATGTGACAAAAGGCCAGTTGTAGTTTCACATCTTCTCTGTACTCTCAGATAAAGATCCCCTGTCCTCCACCCTGGGTGCAGTGGCGCATACCTGTCATCCCAGTACTTGGGAGGCTGAGTCCGGAGGATCACAGATTCAAGGCCAGCACACTGTAACATAGTGAGACCCTGTTTCAAAATAAAAAAGAAAAAGGTCTGGGGTGTAGCTGAGGGTAGAGCACCCCTGAATTCAATTCCCAGTTTAAAAAATAAGCCAGGCATGGTGGCGCACGCTTGTAATCCCAGTACTTGGGAGGCTGAGACCAGAGGATCCAGGTTCGCGGCCAGCCTCAGCGACTTAGTGAGGCCCTCTGTAACTCAGTGAGACCCTGTTTCCAAATAAAGAATAAAAATAGGGCTGGGGGTGTAGCTTGGAGGTAAAATGCCCCTGGGTTCAATCCCCAGTACCACAAAAAAAGAATAAAATAATAAAAGATTTCCCCCCAGTCTCCTTGTTTCCAACCATAGAACCTGGTACTTATTCTCTGTCTCAGGAAGGACTGACATTTGTGATTCTAGCCACCAGAATTTTCTCATTCCATTGTTAAATGATTTTAAACTTTTAAATATGTTCATGTTCAATGCAATTATATAGCATATACAGGTTTCTTCATATCTTTATTTTAAATTTATTTTGTGTATGTGTGTGGTACTGGGGATTAAACTCAGGAACATTCTACCTCCAAGCTCTAGCCCCATCCCTTTTATTATTACTATTATTATTATTATTATTGTCTTGAAATAGGGTCTTACTAGGTTACTGAGAGCCTCACTAAGTTGCTGAGGCTGGCCTCAAACCTGTGATCCTCTTGTCTTAGCCTCCCAAATACTGGGCTTAACAGGCGTGAGCCACCAGGCCCAGCTCTTCATATCTTTAGTAGGATGATGTTGCTGTTTTGCCAGTTTATTTCCAAAAGCTAGAAACAACAGAATCAGTGGGCCACAAAAAAACAATATACCAGAAGAGAAATGAATTCCCTGATGGGGACTTTCCGGGATACCACCGCTGTGTGTCCCTGTTTGCACTTCACAAATGATGCACAATAAAGTTCTCTCTCTCTCTCTCTCTCTCTCTCTCTCTCTCTCTCTTTCCTCCTCTCTCTCCCCCCTCCACCCCGTTAGGATGTGGCTTTATAGTCCACTAACTTTTACAGTCAAGAAGCATTTTCTTCATTCCTGGTCAAAATTTTCCTCCTTGATTTTAGATTGTGCCATGTTAAGTAATTGGCTCTTCACTGATATGCAAAATGTACACACAGTAAATAGGCTCCTCTCTCTCTCTCTCTCATCACTCTGTCACCAATTGAATGCACTCTTAATTAATAGGTGTG